>JXOR01000798.1:0-228826 GCA_001014335.1 Coboldia fuscipes | reverse complement strand
GAAAATTTTTAATTTTTGATTTACAAGTTTTAANGTAGTATATTACATATTTTAACCAGTGAATGCATTTTATTTTTATTTCTGTGTACACCTAAAAATATTGAAAAAAATCACAACTGTTAAATAGCAAAATTATGCATTTTCTGCAAGCTTTTCGATTTACACGGTTTTGACTTGAAAATTTTTAATTTTTGATTTACAAGTTTTAATCATGAACGTATCTACCGTGTAAATCGGGGGATAGGTGTACTTTAAATGGAACCGTCTATGAGGTTTAATGCGTTATAGCTACCCCTATACAATGCTTTATCAAATGTTTTAATCTTCACTACGAAAATTTAATTCTAATTTTTCATTCGCAGTTGCATTATCCAAAATCAATGCATATTTTATCACCCATTTTCCATTTAAGCAGTTACAAAGCTTTATGTTTTATTCGATATCAAAGACTACTCTCTGGCGTTAATTTAATTTTTTCCCCTGGCAATAGTCAATTTAAAAAGTCTCCTAAACATGTGGAAAATCTTTCAATAAATACTAGTTTTCTGAATGTGAATTTAAGCCATAGACCATTTTTTTACACATATTATCAATTTACAATAATTTTCACAACCATTAGTATTGTATACTGTTGTAAACTACTAAATGATTTTTTTTTTCTCAATTTAAAATAATTCATATATTAAACGATTTGGAATGATATTACGTACTTAAGTTGATTTCAATGATTTAAATTGATTATCTTCTCCTTACCTGAGCTATTGAAAATAGGTAAACAAATAACATTTAAAAGAATAAATTAATTTATAATATTTGTTTGGTAAAATATCTATAAACATATTTTTTTATTGTTTTTAATTCTTAACATACTCGTATCATAAATTCTGATTCAATCCAATTTTTATTTCATCATCCTTTCATTGAGCTAATTCAGTCATAATATTATGTTACTACATATTTATTATGATATTAATATATCGAAAAGCATAAAAGAGGTTATTAAATAACAATGATAATTTCTAAATTTATGAAATAAAATAATGAATTAATCTATTTAATTGTGTGATACGGTTACTGATAAATTATAAATAATTTCAATCCAACGAATCACCTATTTATGTTATCTTCAATTTAAAACAACTATTTTAATCAATATTGATTCTATAAATTACAGTAGTTATGCATTTTGTTGAGATATAATTGTTGATTTTTAATTAGGTGATATCAATTTCACATGTAGTATTTATATAATAAATTTATTTGATGAAAGTAACAGACAGATTCATTCCGTATATGAATATAATTAGATGTGTATAATGAATTGCAATTAAGTCATTGATACTAAACGCATCATGCTAAAAACAAAACAAAATACAAAAACTAATATGAATAAAAATGTGTAACTCTGTTAACCTTATTTAAATATGTATATAATAAATGAAAACCTTTAAGTTACACTTGTAACCGAATAGTACTATAAAATGGGTAAATGATCAGATAATCTTACCTCAATAGATAAAAACAGAAAACATATTTTGTTATAAGTTTGCATTTCAGTGAGTGCAAAGTGAGTAGACTAAATGCTAACGATTATTTAAATAACAAACCGATTCGTACTAAGAACAATCGGTATATAATTAATATATGAACAAAATTATTGTGCGAAGTGTTCAGTTAGCAGTATGAAATTTCAGTAATCAGATTTAAATGAATCGTCAAATGGTTCAGTTGTATGCCAACAGTTCAATTGAACAGTAGATATTTTATTCCTTTCTTTAAATAATATTCAGTTAACGGTAATTTAAATAGAATACAATCAAATTTTAAAAATTAATTGCTACAATGGATTAATCATAAATAATTGATTATTATATTGTAGTCAGGATACTACTTATAATAAAATAGTGTGTAAGTGTGATATTACAACTAATTTTCAATCAGCATATGAATATTAACACAAAATAAAACAAAAAATAGAATAATTATTGTGTTTGAAACGTGAATAGTGCCAAGTGAAATTACTTATCAAACCTCCATTATAATTTACTACATGTGAATAAGAGTACGGATCCGAAAAAGATTTTGCATTTTTAAATTAATATAAAATAAAATTATCTGTAAAACTAAAAGGAAACTGTTATAAGTGAAGGCTAAGCAAATTCTGATTATTTTACAATGGCTGAGGGAGATCAAATTTTAACTGAACAGAAACGTAGTATTGTGGTACCAGCTCAAATAACGATTGTGAACAATACAAAAACACCAACAAAATCAAAAGAATATGAACCCCCAGATGGTGGATTTTATGCATTCGTTGTAATGATATCATCATTCATTTGTAATGGAATTATATTTGGTATTATCAATAACTACAGTCCCATATTTTTGAAGTTACAAGAAAAATTGGTTGCCGCCAAAGATGAGGAAGCAACAAGTAAAGCAGGTCAGTATGTTCAATACAAATTACAATTATAACTTATCCGACTATATTCACATTTGAATGAATATTAAATTAATTATCGATATGTTTACCAATAGGTTTTGTGTATTTGACCCAAAAAAAAATGTTTCATTCTATTATATATCTATTTCCTGATTATTGCCAATACCTTATATATGTATATTTGCATAACTTAATTCATTAACTTAATATTTCTACTTTTCAATTATTATTTTTGATTATTATAATGAATTTACTTTTATGCACATTAGAATAAGGAGAAGTTTACATTTTAATAACAGCGGTAATACAATCACATAATGTAAAGATAATTGTGCAGTCCTAAAGTAATAATTTATCTCTACACAAACAATAAATTAATATTATTAATTATAATTTTTTAATATTTTTAAATTAACTTGTTATTCTATAATGTAGAGTCGTGTGTTAAAATATTCTATATTTTTATTACGATTTAAATAATTCTAAAGTCAATTGATTATTATTAAATGAAATAAAATTTTTTAAATTGTTGCGAATCATGTCTCGCAACGTGATTGATAAAGAATAATATATACACATACATATAATATTTATTCCGTTCTTTTAATGAAATTACATTATTCATCAATCAAAAATATAGAGTATGGGTTCAATAGTGTGCAATTAGCTTAAGCTGTTTGGCTTCTATGAAACAAATGACAACTCTAACCGAAATTTAATTTTCCATGATTATATTTGCCTTGGTGGCAACATCATAATCGAAATTGTTTTGTGACACTATAGGGAAAAAAAAATTACATCTCCAAAATAACCGGATTCAACTGGTTACCGAGGAAAAATTCTTTAATTTGTATTTTATTTTGGGTGCGTTTCGATTGCCATAAACAAATACTGTTCAGTTCAGTAGCATTACTTTCCTTGAGAGTTTATTAGTGGATACAATGGAAAACGAGACACAGGACGTATGATAAATAATCAGAAATACGCAATATGTAATGTTCTTTGTATAACAACCGTTGGCATCTAGATACTATGTTATATTCATGATATCTAATAACAATAAAATAAATCGATAGCACATGGTTGATTACTGATTAATACACACTAGTTTCATTTTTATTAAACATTGAAGATACAATTTATGTATTTTTCCAATGGTTTTCCATCACCTTATTTGAATAATAATTACGAAAATAGATTTTTGTCATTTTATCATCTGAATTACAATCACGATAATTTTGAATTCGCGGGTATCTGGCTCTAATCAATTCATCAGTTGTACGTTTAAACTGGTAATCTTTTTTTATCTAAAATTAGTTATAATAGTAGTTAATCATATTAAATATTATTATGTTAATCAGTAAATTATGTTACATTCTTCTCCAACATATTATCCAGCTGATTTAATTCTTTGTCTAGTTTTTTAATTTTCAACTTAATTTGATTCATGGAATCATGCACTTCTGATTCAATGTTAGCAACTACAGTTTTTTGTAAATCACAATTTGCTCGAAATTTTAAATGTTTTAATGCATCATTATATTCGGCATGTTCGTCGATTTGTTTTATTGAATCATAAAGACATGGTTTTGTATCCATTGCAGCAAAACTGACTGTTTTCTGTTTCGTCTGTTTCTTTTTTTCATCAGAATGAATATTGTGCGGTACAGAGTTCTTAAGCTCTTTATTGACCTCATTGTAATCAGGAGATTCCGGAAATCTTAGCGAGCGAATTTTCTTATTATTATGTTCGTTATTAATAGTATTATCAGCGTTCGCCGGTTTATTTGACATGTTTGATAATAAATCAGCCGTTTCGTTTAAGATGCAATCGATTACCACAGATCTCATAGATGGATCTTCAATTTTATTGGTATACATTGTGGAATTCACAATATCTATTGTGGTAAATTATGGTTAAATGCTATATAAAAAAATCAATAAAAGAATAGTATAAATGACAGAACTAAAAAATATTTACAAAAAAAATTGTAGTAGAAAAGTAAAAAAAAACCGTAAGACTCCTGTTCACGTATAAAAGATAATGACATTTTTAAAATGATAACTACGTCTGATTATCATTAATTTCATTAGATCCTAGCACGTTCTGGAGTTTTAGATTCTGAATATTAAAAAGTTGATATGAATTATACCTTACTAACAAAGTAGTGTGAATAAAACTGGTTGCATTCAATATTAACTATTTAAATTTTATGCAACATTCAGCAATTAATTAATTTTATTTTTATAAACCACTTAGCGCTGGTTGGTTCATTGGCCATTGGCAGCACATTTCTTTGTTCTATGATATCGGGGATCTTGACTGATCGTGTTGGTGTACGATTTACTACATTCTTTGGAGGTGTATTCATCGTCAGCGGATTATTTATATCATCATTTATAACTGAATCTGTTAGTTTATTATATTTAACGTACGGCATTCTATTTGGTATTGGAGCTGCATTAGCATATACGCCATGCTTGGCAATATTAGGACATTACTTTAAAAAGTACTTGGGTCAGGTAAGCGGTTTCGTTACAGCTGGTTCCAGTGTTTTCACAATATTTATGCCAATTCTGATTGAGAAGAGTATCCAAAAGTATAGTCTTGAAATAACTTTAAGACTGNGCATATACGCCATGCTTGGCAATATTAGGACATTACTTTAAAAAGTACTTGGGTCAGGTAAGCGGTTTCGTTACAGCTGGTTCCAGTGTTTTCACAATATTTATGCCAATTCTGATTGAGAAGAGTATCCAAAAGTATAGTCTTGAAATAACTTTACGACTCTTAGCTGGATTAGGATTATTTATAATTGTGTGTAGTTTTATCTATCGACCATTGATACCAAAAACAAAGAGAACCAGAAAAAATGGAACATCTAAGGTGGTACATAATATTAAAACTATGATTAATTTTGATATCTGGCATAATAAGAAATATGTCTTATGGGTATTAAGTAATGCTATTGCTTTGTGCGGATATTTTGTGCCATATGTCCATACTGGAAAATTTGTTCAAGAAAATTTCCCGGGTGAAGATGAAAAATTACCAATCATGTGTATCGGAATTACATCTGGTATTGGACGTTTATTATGTGGTATGTTAGCAGATAGAAATTATATATCACGTATTACAATGCAACAAATGGCATTTATATGCATGGGCCTAATGACAATGGTGATGCCATTGGTTAGCTCATATTATATGTTATTAGCAGTCACACTTATAATGGGATTATTTGATGGATGTTTCATTGCAATGATAAGTCCGATAGCATTTGATCTTTGTGGTGCTAATGGTGCCACACAGGCAATTGGATTTTTATTAGCTGGTTGTTCTATTCCGTTAACGGTTGGTCCAGCTATTGCTGGTAAAATGTACGATTTACTAGGATCTTATAAAATGGCATATATACTAAGTGGAATTCCACCTATCGTTGGTAGTATATTTCTATTCCTTAGAAAATGTATTAAAGATTCAGCTATCGTTGATCGAACTGAATTACCATTATCAAAGACAGCTTGGATCGAAGGTATGATATTAATTAGATCCATAATTGATTGATGAATTCATTTAGTTGCTTTTTATTTTCAGGTGACGAAAATTTGTTAAAAATTGCGGATAAAGGTATATCAGATGGCATACCATTTGTAACACATTTTATATGTACATTATCACTCACAACTGGATGTACAATTTGTTCATTGGAACGTAGAAAATACACCTACTCTATTCTTTAATTTAATTGCTATGCTTTCATTTCCTATGCTTTTATTCTTCAGCTATCAACTATCTAATCATAATGCATTAGAAACTTTCGAAATTTTTTCAGCATATAATGTCGCCTTTTATTCTATGCTATGTAATCAAGACAAAATTAAACACAATCAAAACTTAATTATTAAAAGTAGTATTGATCTTACATGACTGATTTAAAAATGGATTTATGAAAATTCTTTTCAGAGCAACGAGTGGATAACGTCGCCTAATTACACAGGTAGCAACTAATATAACCGGTCAGTTATTGGAAAAGTTGAAATTGGAAGCTTCATTTCATATGTTATACATTGATGTGTAATAATCATTATCCTGTATATTAAATTACCATTTATTAAACATAGTGAAATATTAACTATTTTTAAAACTGATGAGTTTGCTATCAATATTACTTATATAATTAGGTCGGCCTTTATTAGGGGAGTAAGTATTTGCATTCTTGATAATTACTACCAGATAAAAACTCAACTTTAAATGATAAACTATCATCATTAAATTAGTTATATGTTATCATAGTTTTATAGAATGTTTTTAATTATTAATATGAATATTAATTAAGATATCTCATGTATTTGTATTCAATGTGTTCATGTAAATCTAGTAAATTAAAAAGAATTTATTTCATTAGAATGATGATAGTATGACATTACTTATTGCTTACAAACTGTGTAACCATTTACAAGAAAATATCATCCGGATCTTCCATAGCTTTAGGTTCGAACATTTCGGGTTCCGGTTGTAATTCACTTCCCCATTCTCTACTCATAATAAGGACAACTGTTTGTCTTAAACGAGGTCCAATCAAAGGATTACTCTGTCCCAGATAACAGCAAAACCAGAACATCCAACAACATACCGCTGATGTCAACAAACAGGAAAAATATAATCTGAAAAATATCTAATTTAAAATCACCTGTGTAATTGTTACTACATACAGGTATTTTACGATCTATTTGGGTTATCCTTCGGGATTAATAAAGGCAATATCAAACCCCATGTTAAAAAAAACATAGTGGCTGATAAAAATACAATCCAACTAATTGCCATTTTAAAAATACAATATAGTTTTAACTGATTTCGTTTTTTTTTCAAATTTTATTTTTATTCCACAGATAAGAGAATTGATTTTATATAATTTGCCACTACTATTTTTTAACTTAAAATATTATTTGAATTTTTCTTTAATCTGTACAAGTCAATTGTTTGTTATTACTTCGCAAAAATTTGAAAACATAAATTATTTACATGTAGAATAAATGGAAATATTTTGACTGTATAGTGGAATGAATTCCATCGAAACAACACTTACAATTAGAGTATGATAGTTAAACTTATGTGTTTTTTCTTTCAAATTTTGGTAAATAATAGTTTAAATACTTTGCAATCTTCAGTAATGTAGGTTCTGTTCATCCTTAAGTAAAATATTATGAATGCTATTAATGATACCAATGATTTTAGATTTTAGTTCAATATTGGCAACGAGTAATTTAATGACCACCAGTTGAATTAGTATCTGGTACAAATGTGTCTAAATCACTCAATGGATTGCCCCATTCACGAGCCATCAAGAGGATTACATTACGGGTGAGACGCGGTCCAATCAGTGGATTCATCTGGGCCATATAACAGCACAGCCAGCTAAAACAAAAAAGCAAGTTCAAGGTTACTCTCAAATCGATTAGTTTTCCATCACTATCTTTTAGACTTACAATAACCAGCAGGTTGCTGCAGTCAACATGAGGATGCATTGGATAATTCTAAAAGTATCGAAACACAGTAAGGTAAGAAAAAATGTGACCAATAACTCCAAGGATGATTTATAAAATTTACCCTCTATTGGGGCCCTTCGGTGTGAGGAAAGGTAACACTATTCCTACAACCCCCCATAATCCAGTGAAAATAATTAATGGTATACTTGATGCGCCCATTTCACTTTAACCACTTTACTTGCTAGGCAATTACACTTGAAAATTTCACCAAAGCAGTCCTTGGAATAGTTAAACACGAAAATTAGACTTGGACCAAAGTTGTTTGAAAAATTTTTTCCTTTGGACACAAATCACCTGAACGAAATGTCAATATAATCATGTGAGCAAGTGTCACATGATGCGATTTGGTTGTCATGAAATAATCTGCATTATCTACATGGCTGTTTTAGAACCATGTAGATTTGTATTTAAAGATTGTTGCAGAATTTAACTACATACCACAAGATAACGATGTGATTCTTGCTTAGAGTCTAAATATGTTGGTTCGCTGTAATTTATATTATTACTTCTATGTATAATTATTTCATGAAAAACATTGAATCATTCAAATTTAGTACCAGATAAATGTCGGTTGCTAAAATGTGAGGTTAAAATAGTTTATGGTGCAACGTCATAATATAAACAACAACGGATTGATTAAAAGAATTTTAATTCGAAAATTTTTACCGGGTTATAAGATAATATTAATAGTTTGTTAACTTATTATAATATTAATAGTTTGATTAGTTCGTTCAGGCCACACCATGAATTTTGTAAAAGAAATCGTCGGCATTGTGAATGAGAAGGAGACGGTCGATGCCAAGAAGAACATAATAAAACTGAGTGGCGACGCACGGAGCTACCAAATGAAGGTGAAGGAATACATGAACACGAATTGCCTCGACTATTTGGACACATTGCAATCGAATGGTTTGCTTCTGGGCGAGGGCGATTTGCTACTGAAGGAATGTGGATCACAAATGGACAGAATGGATACACAAAGTGAAATATTTCAGGCAAACGATGACATCCAACAACTATCACTAAATTTGAAAGATTCAATCGAAGGGATTCGACTTGCCAATAAACTGTTACATGCAGATGACCTGTTTAAGAGGATCACGGATGCCTGTCGTACGAACAATTATATTTTAGCCATGCAACACATGAAAGAATTAAAGATTCTGATCACTGATACCACCGATGTAAATTTTATCAATCTAAATTGTTACCAAAATATGAAAGAGGATTTCTACATTAACAATGAAATGGTATGTTATAAATTGAAAGAACAACTGGATACATTGGTGCAATTCAATGAAAAACTTTATCAAAATTCTAAATCAATTACCATTAAAATCAGTAAGGATACCGAAATTTTAGCTGATACTGTAACTGCTTTAACGAATATAAAATACCATGTCCAAAAAATCTGTGAATTTCTGATGGAAAGTGTCTTCAAGCCGATAATTATAAAACCGGTGTCGGTGGAATATAATGATCAAAACAGCGATTTTGTAACATTGAATTTATCATATAGCATACAACCTGTTGATGAAGCATTACGGCCAAACCATAAGATAGTATTCGATGTGTTACGTACAACATTTTTATGCTTAGGATTTATGAACATTTCTATAACAGATAGTGTATGCATCTTTCAATTAATTGCCCAAAACATTAAAAAGGAGGTAATTCAACTTTTAATAGATGAATGTTTGGCCCATTCAATACCAGAAACGATGGATGAAATGACTGAATCAACGTTAGCAGATGATATCTTAGAATTTAATCATTTGTTAAATGAACTACTATTTATTGATGATCGTATTGATGAAAAGCTACCAAAATATGCGCAACAAATTGGAATGTTATTTATAAGTCACTTTTGTACAAATATCGAAGACAAAGCTATTAAGATTATGCATAAAGACTTGCATGAAATGACTCTATCTACAGAAGAGAAAAGCTCGAAATCTATTTCCCAAGACAACCCAGTATTTTCCAAATGTATGATATCAAAAAGTACACTCGTAAGTATAAATATGAATTACTTATAAATAAATGAAACCAGACTAAAACACATTTGAAATTTTTAAGGAATTAATATCACTAATAGAGAAAATATTGAAACAAGCAGATGTATGTGACGCATCTCAAGATATCAATATGAAGGAGAGGCTGTACAAAGTCGTTTGTGATATACTTGGAAAGTACACTATTGAAGTTCCAGATTATCATGAAAAATTACTTCAAAATTTGCCACAGCATTCTGCATTTATGCACAATAATTGTATGTTTTTGGCCTACTGGTCATCAACCATATGCAGAGATCCGTCATTATCCAATCGATTAAGTGCATCTATTGAAAAATTAAAAAAGTGTGGTACCGAACAATTAAATTTGCAAGTGAAACATCAAAAGACAATGGTCATAGATGCTATGAAACAATTTAGTGAGTATACAATGAAATACTTATATTTATGGAAATTGTATTTTAATCTTCAAATTGTAGATTTGTCTACAGAGCTACTCGATATCGACGACAATAGTCATCGAGCAGTGAGACAAGGAATGCACCAGTTGAATTTTCTTAAAAATATTTGGCAAAACATTCTACCTGACACAGTTTATAATCAATCGATGGGTACATTGGTGAATGTTTTTTGCACTGAATTAGTCAATCGTGTTCTGTCTCTGGAAGATATTTCAACACAGGTTTCAAATGGATTATTTAATTTATTCGGCACAATTGTTGAAAAGATTCCGCAACTATTCCACGTAAGTTAATAAATAATGGAGTGTGAATAATTGACGTGATGATTATTGATGGGGCTTTATTATTACAGGATCCAACTCAAACGCAAATTCATATTATTTCATGGATGAAGTTTATTCAGCTGAGAATGATGTTAGATGCATCATTGGCTGATATTAATGAGCAGTGGTCTGACGGTAAAGGACCATTAACTATGAACTATAAGGCTGAAGAAGTAAGACATTTAATTAAGGCCCTGTTTAAAAATACGGATCGTAGAGCAGTTATTTTGAATAAGATCAATTAAAACTTTCGTAATATGTATATCGAATAAGTTTATGATTAAATAAATGAATAGTTTGTTTGATATATTATGTACAATTTATTTGGTTTAATAACGGAATTAATTTTTCGTTATATAAAGTATGATCTACACCGTGAGTTATTTTGATGATTTTTTCCGCACATCTGAGATTCGTTTTGGCGTCCTTCATATTATTAAGGTAAATATTAATTTTCCCCAGCTTCATATGAATTAATCCAAGTAGTGGATTATATTCCCCGTTATATAATTTGAAGCCTGGTATTAGTCGGCCACCATAATCAAGAGCTTCTTCCCACTTTCCCATATTGATTGCGGCCTCAAATGCATGATCCAGTGTTCTCACATGCCAGACATTCAATGAATGAAACATGTCCTCATGTTTGTTTAACAAAACTTTACAAACATCTAGATCTAAAATAAAAGTGAATTTACATTCTAATTAAAGAGATTTAATATTAAATTCTACTGTTACAAGCAATTTGTTTCATTTTCTCAATTTGTTGTGATGTGAACTCGAGGACATCATAAAATGTTTCTTTATATTTTTCTGTAATACTCCAGCCACATCGCATACAATCAGTTGGATTTTCTTCCAAATAAATAGGATTCTTACAACTTTGACATTTCCCGGAAATCATACTAATAGTTGTCTTTGGATCAATACATTTTGGACACATACACAAAAAATAGTAATTGCATTTTAAATCATCCCTTCTCGATTGTGTTATAGCCATCGTATCGATGTAGGATATGAAAATTTTTGTCCAATCTATTGATGGCATATCTTCCAGAGCTCTAATATGCAAAGTTTTTCCCTCAAACGTGGCTATTGCATTTGGTGCACAACTATGATCTGTTACAGATACTCCCAAATAGATTCCAGTACCAATGGAGTTCATTTCACAATCTAGAATATTGAACCCATTCACAACCAAACGCCCATAAATACCTAACAATTCCGAAGTATTTGGAATTATTGAATTGTCCAGTATATCATGCAACACCATTTCAAGCGATTCAAATTGTTCCATTCTCATTGTGTCATTTTTAATATCCGAATAATCTGTAACAATCACAGAAAATATTTTATTTGAAAATATATATTTTTAGTGCAAATAAAATATAAGAAATTACGTGACATTAAATCCTTGAATTGCCTAAATGAATTCTTTGTATAGAAACTCTTTACCAGATTTCCTCCATTTCGCAATTTGAATATTAAACGGACTAATACCCTAACAGAGTCTGGAACTATTTTATTATTAACACGTTTTAATCCTGGACATTCTCGCTTATGCTCATCCCATGCATCTTTCTGGCAATCCAAACTACAGTAATATACATACATGCAGCTCCCACATTTTCTCACTTTAGCACTAGAAGAATAGCAGTGAAATATAGACGTTGTAATAGAAATAATTTTCAAAATTTACCTAACGAAACAGTAATCACACCGTTCTCTTTGATATTGTGACTTCAGAACAAACACAAAGGGTTCTTCTTTTAACAGTAGATCACCTCTCTTGATTGACTTTTCCAACCTCTTCATGGTCAGAAAAAAAAATATTACTTTTCAAAAGTCGCAATTAGTTGCTTTACGTAACGAGATTGCTTAATTAAGTTCTTCTACCATTGTAAACCGGTAAAGTTAAAAACAGTTTCCTGCAATCCAAAAATAAACCAGTCTCTATTTATATCCCGTGTTGATGTCTGCTCTTCGTGTTTTCATTCAGTCACGTGTTGTTTACATATTATCTGTTTGTTTTTGTCGGCTGCAGTACAAGAGTGAGTGAATATATTATAGTTGCTGAAAATCATGCCCAGAATAGGTGGAGTACCAGGTTCATCGTCAGACGACTCCTCAGATGATGAACAATTGAAATTATTACAATCGGCTGTTGATTCAGATTTTATATCCGATGCATTATTTCAAAAGACTGATGTAGAGAGAAGTAGGGAAAAAGTTGCATTAGGTTCGTAGAATTTCAGTTTTGCTTGCAGACTCATTACCTAAAATGTGATTTTTATCATTTTTGTAGATTGTGAACAAAAAAATAAGCCAGTCGAAGGAGATACAAATAAAAATCAGGACCAAGCCAACCAGAATGATTTGAATATATCAGAAAATGTGCAAAAATTTTTGTGGAAAAAGTTGTCAAAAATCATTGACGAATCTGTGGAGTTTTATGATGATCCAAATGCTGGAAAACAAAAACGAAAGAAAATAACGGAGAATAATGATACGATTCGAATTTTTAGTAAAAATACTTCAGACAGCTTAAATGGAAAGACTCTCACCGATAAACAGGAATATCCAAGAAAACATAAAATCATTGAAGATAATTCAGAAGTTCTGTGTGATAATGATAAATATAAATTGTCAAGCATCTCATCAGATTATATTCTTTCCAACGTAGAATCACAATTTTGTAAGCCACGCAAAAGATCAAAGCTATATAAATACAAGAGAACAAAGGATGGTAAATTAATACCCATTACATAATGAAAATGTTTATAATTACTTTAATAACTATATTATTATACATAAACAATTATACTTGATGTATGAATCTATATAATGATTTAAATGTTTTAATAGATTTTAGGATTCAGAACAGCTTCGTCCAACAATTTTGAAAATGCTTCTTTTATTTCATCTACTAAAAGCGTTGCTTGTAAAGACTTTTTTGTTTCAGCTCGTACTCTCGAACTGGGTATTTGAGTCAATGTGGGTAATGAAATTGATCGGCTCAATGCCGATTGGGCTTCAATAACTCTCCCTAGTTGCATGAGTAAAAGCAAACAATCATCTATAAATAATGGGAAAGCCTCAGCAATCCTCACTATACAGGGTAATACAGCGCGGAACATCGAAACTCTGGCATCACTTGATAGCAATGTTAATAAAGTTGACAATGTATTAAGGCATAATTTCGAAACACTCAATGACTTTGGCATAGCATATTGCAATGATAAATGCGACGTTAAATCAATTGCAAATATTTGCCTCTCAATTTCGGGCATTGCAAGTAGTTCAGGTAAAAAGTCAAGACAAATATGCATCGATGGTATACCTCGCACTGTCATGCTTAATAATTCCCGGGGATATCCTTGGAAATGAACAAGTTTGGCAAGCGTTGGTTCAGTTATAAACATTTGATGTATAAAAGAACATATTATTCCTCTTACTTCTCTCAGAGCCCACAGTTGTCCTTCGTTTTGTCGATCTTCCTCTGTTTCTAGACAAGCTTCAAGTAAAATTTGAACCGCTGCACTTTCTTGGGAAGCAATTAACGTTGCCTTCAACTCTTCCCGTTCATTTTCTGCCTGTGGTTGTATTAATTTCTCAACAAACGGTTTATCTGCTATATGTCTTGTTAACTGACTTTTTGATGCAGCTAACATAGCCTGAAGTATTCTTAATACAATCGATAATCCATCAGGACAACGATATATTCGTTTGTCACATCTTAAAACTTGCAATGGATCTAAAATATGACCATCTTGAGTTCCCTTCAAAATTTTATATAAATTGTCTTCTGGTAAAAGTGCTGTAATTGACATTGTCCAAAGTCTTCGCGGTAATACAGAGTTTAATCGTAGCCAAACTTTCTTGTATAATTCTTGAACTAATCGAGATACTTTTAAATCAATGATTTTCTTAAAATAATGTATGAACCGTTCTGCTAAGTGCCAAATATCCATTGGAGATTTTTTCAACATTGAACGGAGTAACTTAATTATTGACGATGGTGAAATATCCAATTCTTCGAACGCCTCAACTAAATGTATCTCTTGAATTTGAAGTCCGGAGGGTAAATTCCATAAAATTGTGTCTTCATCTATCCAATCATCAACCAATGACAAATGAGGAAAATGCGTTATCAACAGACGTAATAATGGACTAAATAAACCACAATACTCATGCTGATTTCTTTGAGCTTGTTGTAATAAATGTCGTATTGGTAGCTCAGATAAAAATTCTGTTGAATAACTTTTTAGCTTTCTACCATTTGACAAAATAAATACCATATTACTTAAACGAACATCTTCATATAAAAGTAAATAATATAAGACGAGTAGCTGTGAAGTGATCGTTGGGACACCTTCTATTTCATCATCTCCTTCGTTTGAATCCATTTCGAATTCAATTGAAAAATTTCGTTTCTTAATGTTCATCATATTACCGACAACAGAATGACGGAATACTTTTATTATCTCTCGTTCGGACAGTGGACGATGCGTATGTTCATTTGGTCCTTTAGTATGCGGTAATATCATAGAGTTCACATATACTTCAATTAACGATGGTAGCACTGGATGTAGTGGTGAAGTTGATGTACAAATCTGTTTGTATATCCAAGACTTAATCGGTACTTTATGTTTAGAAAATGCTCTTGATTTTAATAACTGATGAATACAATGAACTGGTAAGTGGCCAGGAATATTAGCATGTAAATTTGGTGTAACTGGTACTTTTACGGCATGAGCTGCTACTACTTGTTCCGTAAATATTTCTTGGGTGAATATGTGTTTCATTCTTGTTGTTGTATTTGCTCTTATTGGAATTTTCATACCTAATGTGCCACAAACCAATTCACAAATTGCCGCTACTTGATTTCCATGAAAATGAATTGCCATTAAGAGAAGCATTTCACCAAATGAACCATCTGTTCCGCTGTTGCTTACAAAATATGTTTCTTCTTTAATTAACCATTGGATCCATGCTATTGCTTTTGCTTCTTTTTCATTCGCGATCAATGACGGACATGCTATTAAAATACATAGACCCAATGATACAAATCGTATACCAGCTGGCGTTGGTTTTGGTTTCGATAGTATTAACTGCATTAACGAATTTATCTCTTCATTGCTGAACTTAATTCCTGCGATACCGCGAAGGGCGCAAAACAGCCGAATAAGTGCGGATGCTTGGACAATTAATTCATCAGTCATTTCATCACTGTTAAATGCCAATACAAGAATTTCTAGCTGTTTCTGTAATTCATCACGCACTAGATGTAAAGCATCACCTTTTCGTTTTTGGCTGTTCCTAATGTAAGAGGCAAACCAAGTTCTCGAATTCTGATCATTGCCAAGCAATAAACCTGATATGAATGCAATCTAAAAATAAAGCAGAAAATAAATTTTAATTGTAGGTGAAGATTCAATTACTTCACATACCAAATCTTCAGGAAGTTTCAGGCTTAATCTTAACATTAATGACGGCATCTCTTGTATTTCGACACAAAGTGTACGAATCGACAGTGCTTGTCCAGGATTCATATCACACAAAGCGAATAATGCCTGTAATCGCAGTCTACCTTCTGGTGAATCCTCATCACCATTCGTTATTAGCGACGTTACGACTTCTCGAAAACAATCTGGCATATTAGCTACAATCCAACAGATTATAGTTGTCCCATTATTCACATAAAGTAGAGTTTCAATAACTTCTTGTACGTTAAATAATGATGGTAGCTCCGCTAATGCAATACATATAATATCAGCTATTTCTTCTAAATATATTTCATTATCAAATAGTTCTGATAATTTCAATATGTTATCATTTTGATTACGGTTGGTACCAAGTTGATTTTGTTCAATTATTTGTGATTGAATATAAAAAAGTTCGGATAGGACCACACGTACTTTTCTTGTAACATCAGCTCGTTCAAAACCCAGTGCCGAACCATTTTCAAGCCCATGAAACTGAGCAGAGTCTTGTTGATTTGTACCAACTTTTTGCCTAGAAATAAACAATTGCAAATAGGTAATGGACAAATTGTGAAAAATTATGCTACGCTACCTCATAAGTTGCTCCTTTTTTACATCCACTTCCAACTCCTGATAATCAATTTGCAAAAGTGAAACAATATTGTTGACCACTTCATTCTCCACTAATATAGACAATATTTGTTTCCTTCGCTCAACTGAATTTTTCGTGTATTCTATCGGTGAGAGTAAGCTCATTCGCACCAGACTTGGTAAAATCGGTCTCACCTCTTCCTGAGTACAAGTCAGTAAGTTGACAATATTTAAGCTCTGCATCGCACTGAAGGCTTTCGCAGACACTCGAACGTCGTACTCTCCAGCCATAATGAACCTGTATGGGGATGCTATCCTACGGCTTCATTAGGTGCTCTGAATGCAGTCCAGCTACTTGGCTCAAATTTCTTGTTCTGAATAAATTACTTGTATTTCTTGGCGATACTATATCTTACTTGACTGTTGTTTTAACAATTTTAATTAAATTCAAAGTATAATATTCAAAAATTAATTGTGCTAACGAGGTAGCTGCAAAATGCTCTTCTATGTCATCAAGAAACAATAACAACTTTGGTACAACCTAACCTTAAATTCGGTCTGCTGATTTGTGGAAGAAATAGTTAAATAGGTTCACAACAAATTTTGTAGCAGAAAAGAATTAAGTTTATAGCACACACAATGAATCAAGCGGAGGTGTCTAAATTGATGTCTCAGTTGCGGATAAAGGTGCAGTCACATACGAGAAAATTAAGGAATGTTGATGGTCCAGAAGGCAGACTCTTGAAATTACGGAAGACAGTGACCGCCCTCATTAAGCATGAAAGAATAGAATTATTCTACAACAGAGCAGATGAGGCTAGAGGATATGCCGAAAGGGTTGGTATTTGAACTGGCTTTCTAGCATTTATTTTATGGCAAAGTATTTACAAACGTTCTTTTGTAGCTTATATCAGATGCGATTCGATATGGTGATCGGCATAAGGGAACAATGGAAATGGCAGACTATTGGATACTGGAGAAACAGTTAGTGCACAAATTATTCAAAGTGCTGGTTCCAAGATTTCAAAATAGCTCAGTTTCATATACACGGATGTTAAAGGCACCACGAGAGTATCCTGGAATTTATTACCGACGAGCTGTTCTTGAATTAAGAGGTCATCCGTATCCACCGCTGACACCAGATTATAGTAATAATCGTAATTTGATTCATAATGTGCTGCTGGACGAGGCAAAAAAAGAATATAGGCACGAGAAGTACTTGGAAATAGCGAATAAGATTACGGATAAGAGTTCCGTTGGGGCTGGAAATAAAGACCCAAAGGACGCTTCTGCCTCACAGTAGGAAAAATGTGTATGTAAATTATGAGCGATAGAGTAGTTTTCAAATATAAATTAATAAATAATTTTTAATCAAATCGTTTAATTCATGAGTAGATCCCAATCATTATTTGTTACAGGTAATTTTTTTAATTACGACCGTCGAATTCTGTCAAATGTCGTCGTTTATTCCGAACTGCCGAGCGGAAAGTTGGTAATCGCCGAGATATAAAACATCGACAAAATTAATTCTCTCGAACAATTCATTGCGAACGGTTGTAGAATTTGTCTTTAAAAAAAATTTCTCTCACTTTTAATTCAATTACTGTACTGTAATAAACGGGTTTTAAAGCGATTGTAATTTCATTCAATATTAAGTATTGAGTCAACCAAATCATACAGAATAATTGTATACACAGTGCAGGTGAAAGTATAGAATAATCGAGAAAATAATTTGCACAAGTAGTTGAACAAAAATTGGATTGCATCTTGGTACGTTATATAGTTTGTTGTAAAACAAATTAAATTAGAGTGTGAATTACCTAATTACTCTCTGGATAATTACGAATTGGCGCTGTAAATTCAAAAACACGAGTTCAAGTTTATTGATTTTCCAGTGCAATTTAAAGCTCGTACAAGGAAAGTCTTACGGTGCATCACATTTTATTAGAGTGCGTCACAAGTAACGAGTCACCCGTGTGAATTAAGTTTTCCGACCACAAGTAACTGCGCAACTAAAATTCTGTTTAGAGCAATTGAACTTCAATTGTCTAGGTGAATCATTAAGGATTGAGTTAAGTTGATTTGTTAGATTCGTAAAAACGGATTACAGAAGTGAAAAAGCAATTAGCTGACAATGGCGTTTATGCTACCAGTAATGAAAAAGGAATTTGATATATACAACGGCGGCAGATCACGTCGGATATCAGAATGTTCCAATGGGAGCTCATGTCGATCAAGAAAAGTGTCTGAATGCCGTTCGGAGAGTAGTAGTTTGTCTACATCACCACGGAATGATTTTATGGTGGGATCACCGCGAAGTCATCCAGCCCAAATGAATCGATTGGCAACTCAACGTGGATTTTCACGTGCATCATCAAGGACATCGCAATCATCATTAGTTACAAGTCCAACGAAAACAAGCAATGGTTGCAGTCCCCCAAAACCAGCCAGTGGGAGCCAAAGTTCATTGAATAAATTTCATAACCGGTTGGTTGATAAATTACGGAAGTCATTAGGACGTGACCGTTCCGTTAATAAATCCTGAGACAAATTGAGCAATTCGAAATCAAACGTTATTCATATAACGAATGAATCAGCTAAATATACAGATAATATTAATACAATGGGTTATTCGGACAGTATATTACATCTAAAAAACAAACCCCCATTACCAGCAAATGCTGTAAATGCAAATCGTGAGACATCAATAAGATCACGCCGTAGTACATTCAGTGCATCAAGGTAAATAAGTGCATTGAAATAGCTGAAGCTTTAGTATTAAATATAGCTTCTTTACTTGTTTAATATTCTAAATTATAGTATATAGGAATCTAAGATGAATCACAAGTTTGACCTATAAAATTTAATATTCTGGATACTGTAATGTTAATAAGGATTTTATATTCGTATAGGGTTTAGAGATTTTATATGAAAATTAGTGGTTAATCTATTTATAAATTGAATTTTATTTGATTATCTAATCCAACATGATTGTTGCAATTATTACTGTTAACTTTCCGAGAATGATATTAATTTGGAAGAAATTTGTTGATTACATTTAGCTAATGGCAATTGTAATAGATTATAAATGAATCTTTTCTTTTTCACCATCATTTTATCTGTATCAAAATGATTAATATTTATAGTTCCTTATATATATGCATAATATATATAATTCTATTGACATCATCTAGTCTCTGATGTTACAACATTTACGATTCGAAATTAAAACACACCAATTCATAAACGAAGACAAGATTTTGTATCTACATATTAATTAACGAAACAAAAAAAAAACTCAGATACTGCCAATTTGTAAGAAGCCTTTGAAATGAAGTGCTGTACTAATTTGTATCTGATTTTAGAATAATTGATTCGTATTAAAACATTTCTTGTTGACGGTAAACAGATACATTTGAAATAATTTGTAAATTAAATCATTAACTACTGGTAGTTAATTTGTTTTTGTACTCAATTAACCGTACAATATATCATTTAAGATAATTTAGATTGATGAAACGAAGTTAAAAGAAAAAAAAAACTTTTTATGAATGAATTTTCATACAAGAGTAGAAACAGACTTTGATTTTTTTAAAATACCAAATCAAACGATATTTATATAAATTTACCTGTGATATGATATAAATTTTGACTTTAAAAAATGAATTATTTCACTGTTTATTCTTATTTGTATTGAAAATTAAAATGTGATCTAATAAGTTAGATGCACGGATACCAAAAACGAAAAAGAGATATATTTATAGTAAAGGAGCAAATGAAAATGTATTGACAATTTGTTATAATGAGAATTTTTCTCCATATAAGAATATCTTAAGAGACTGATCCAAATAGAATGAACTTAAATTAAAGAAATAATAATTAAATTATTTATCTTATCAATACCATATCATATTGATTTCTTTTTAAATAATATTCAGTCACCGTTACAAATAAATTAATTTGAAGTACTTAAAGGAATTTGATTATCTAAATTGATATACGACTAAATTTTTTTCATTGAACAATCAGATATTAGGTATTTTTTTGTTTAATACAAACCAATCACATTCCAAAAAATCGGAAAGGCAACATTAATAAAAATATTTAAGAAATACTTTTAATTTTGTGGTTAATATAAATGTAATTATGTATGTAAGCGGCTTGAAAGGAATAATGAACATGAGATGTATTAATACATACTTTTATAAAACTACTGTGGTAATCGATAGTCTTTATGATAATAATGCTTAACTCATATAAAATTATGGTGAGATTTATTAAAATTGTATAAAATTAATTTGTATTCTTTAATTTTTCATTTATATGCTTTGTTTGAAATTTATAATCAACGATTGTAATTAATAATTATAAATTAAACTACGAAATATACATTTACAAATATCAATTCATGGCTATTATCATGAATTAAAAAAAAAAAAACAGATTTTTAAGAGTTTGATTGAGAATATTGTTTATCATTTCAGTTACTGGTAATGTAATAGTTAATATGATAATTAATGTGGTTTTAAGGTAGTTCCATATTCCATTATGCAAAAGGTCGAATTAGTAATGCTTGGTGATGATTTTCAGAAACGTGCAATAAATTGAATCTTGTAGGTTTTATCGTAATTCTCTGGAAACCAATGAATGGAATTTTCCACTCGTTTTTCATTTCTATTGGCAAAGAAATATACGTGTTTCGTTTCAATTGACAAACGTATTGAATTATATTTCAACTGGAGAAGTTATTAAACAATATAAATTTATACAATATTGCGTTACACGTCAATTAGATAATGGATTAATTTAAATAGTAAGTACATTGATTTAAATCATACTGAATTTGAACAGTTATCATACTTTATTATCATCCACCCCAAAAAACAAAAAACACGAGCATTTCTAGGGAATCAGTTTTTGGTTTAAAAACTTAACAAAACACACAAAAAAAAAATCTGCATGTAATGAAACGAAAAGCAATAATATTCATGCCATTTACTCTAATTGAAGTCAAATTATATTATTTGGTAAATAAAAAATAAAAAAGTGTATTTATGTGATTCTTAATTTAGCTTGAGGAACAAAATAATAGGACATTTGTAAGTATGTTAGCATTGAAATTCCTACAACTGTATTTTTACATTGAATGACAAAATATTTAGTGACGAATTAATTTTAAAAACGCAATAGTAGTTAAATAAAATATACACAACATACGTAAGTAATGCCAAAATAAAGAAAAGAGACGATACAAATCATAATATTAATTGACTCTGAACGCGATTTAAAGAATATCATATTTAATATGACGTTGCCTCAATTGATACTCTGTAGATATGTATATGTGTAATATAATTGAATACCCCGTAATATTCAAATGTAAACGATTTATTGCAATGGATTTTGTTATAAACTCGGAAATTATAAATATTAAATTTTATCAGAAGCATAAAAATTTTCCATCGTTGTAATTTTCCATTGAGGATTAATCTGCATATACACAAATTGAATTATAAAATATAAACGGTTTTTTTTATAACTAATTTGTTATATTTCTTGATTCACACAGCAAGGTATCTGTAATTTGATATTATAAAATCAACACCAGACACAGCATATATTTGTTTTAATTTTCGATTTTATTTATTGCAAATAAATTGTGTTACATATATCCATTTAAGTAAAATTCGTGATTTAATAAAAGAAACGCGGATAGACAATAGTTTAATGTACAGATGAAAAAAATGAAAATGTACATAAATTATTGTTTTCAGTCAGTTTTTTCTCATCTATTGTAGAGGATATCGTCCCACAGAGCATGAAAATAAATTAAAATAAAGTTCTAACCATGTCGTTATATAATAAAAATTCGTGGATTTTTTGCACTATTGTGTAGATTCTAAAAATAGTAATTAATAGAATAAAATTTGCTGTTTATAATGTTGTTTTCTAAACAAAATTTGCATAATGTGTTATTATACGTTATTTAAAATTACAACAAAAATATCAAGTGCAACAAAAATAAATTGATAAAATCTGCAACGGTCATTGCAACTCTGTTAGCTGACTCAATTTATTATTTTGTAAGACGTCATCAGTAAATGAGACATAATTAAGCTTCTCAGTCTGGCGCCAATTACTCCTCTGTATTAGAGACATGAGACAAGTATCAGGTACTATCAAAATTTCAAGGAATTTAATTACAATAATTGTAATAATAACATTTCTGGAATTTTTTATTGATTTCTTCATAATGATCTTGTTTTTTTCTTCCGAGTTTACTGTACTGTGATTATACATTTTAAATTTATGGCTTCGAATAAAAATTCCTAAAGCAATTAGGTTTTATTTAATATAATATACAGAATATTGAATAACCGTTATCACTATTATGTTAATACATTTATATAAGTATGTTTACATTTATTTTCTCAATTAATAAATGTGCTATATACCAATTAAAATTAAAAGACCTTCAGTTTACCATTAAATTTATTTTTAGCTTATAGTATTATTAATAATATTGCATTTGATGTATAATAACAACCACTGTTTAGATTGATAAGAATCATTGATATACAAATGATCATGTTATTCTGATTCAGAAATAAATTGTTATGTTACTATAAATAGTGATAAATCGGTATTCGTTGTGTAGATTCATTTAGCATAACTATGAACTTGTTTCGAATATCATACGCAGTTTATATTTTGGCACTCAGCCAATTACAATAAGGCGCCGAATTTGTCGGTGAAATTCTTTACACCCAACTCCTCCACAATGTTTGCTTTTAAATCTATGATGTCTTATATCGTCAAATATTTTAGGTTCAATTTAAAAGAATTTTTAGAAATTCGAATACTAAAAATACTAGTCACTCTAGTGGTAGTATGAAAACAAAAGATGTTGACCACAAGACATTGAAAATGCCGCAAAAATTGTATGCATTTATGTAAAAGTCTATACATAATGAATCGCACAAGCAGAGATTGAAGAAAAGATTTGTTATTTAATCGAACAAAATGAAGAACAATATGTACTGTAAATATTCCGATATCAAGAACAACTTTTAATTATCTCTCTTCATTGCATCTACACAATATAAAACTGAATCGCACATGTATATTTCAATAAATGATTCTTCCTATAATCAATAAAAAAAATAAATGAACACTTATTTGTCGAGTTAGAAAAAATAAGTGAAATAAATGTATAAGCTATTGTATATTCAAATCGCCATATTCTAAACTCAAGTAATTTTATTTATTACTTTAATCTGCTAAGGTAACTCCAGCCTTTTTATAATTAACAGCAATTTCTTTGATTTGATCCATTTGATCATTCATCTTTTCCAATATTTCTGCAGATTCGGTATTTTCAATTTCACTGGTCGCTCCGGCATTCAATAGCTGTATAACAAGATCTAAAACAATAATTAACATTAACTAATTTCATTATTCAAGTTGTCATATTAACAAGTACCATGAAATTTGAGTAATGCAGAATTTTGTTCATCACTTAGGGATGGCTTCAAAAAAGATAACAGCATTGATACATGACGTCCAGATGCATGAATCATGGATCCCGATGATACAATGAAGATAATCAAAGTAGCCAAGTGAAGCACTAAAGCTGGATCTTTGCAACTATTTAATTGTTCAATCAAGGCATGTTTATGGCATAAAATCGTAGTTCTACAATCAAAATTTATTTCCTTTTAGAAAGAATTTATTTGTAAGTATTAATTACTCACCTATCTTTTTTCTTATCGATTTTCTTGACCACGAATCCAACCGCTTGCAATGTTTGTTCAGCAGCGTTTATAAAGTCATTTACATCAGTTGCATTCAATGCTTGATTTATAGCCTTCAAAGGATTTTTAAATTCATTCTCACAATCTTGAATAACCTTAATCCGATGTTCTGGTAATAGATTTTGTTGATTCATATTTAGGTTGCATTCTTCAACTACATATAAGAATATGCTATTACATAAATCAGTACCAACTGATTTTAATAAATATTTCACCAACTGCGATTGAGCATCAGTTGGTAATACCTAGGTGGCAGATTGAAAACTTAATCAACTTCACATCAATAAATAACAATTAAGTACCTTAATGCCCTTTTCGTATAGGCGTAAATCGGTAACAAAATTATTAAATTTCTCTTGCAATGCAGATCTGGTTTGTCGACGATTCTCGTTTCTATTTTGCATATTAATTTCATACAATGCCTGGGCAGTACTCATTGCCAATTTAGATAAAGTTCTAAAAAATGAATATATGATTATTAAATTAGAATTTCTTTAAATAATTGTACATTCTTACGGGTAGAAATATTCTGCTAGTTCATCAGTAAGGTCTTCTAATCCTTCTTCTTCGAGAATTGGTTTAATTATTTTCTTGATCTCATTTAAAGTTATCAAATTCAGAGAAACATTAGCACTCTTTTTCTTACTCTGCTCCTCTTCTCTGTCATCATCGGAATCATTGTTTTTGCCCTTATCACCACGACGATTGTGTTTTTTTGTTGATTTCGTTTTCGTCTCTCGACCTTGTGTACCTCCACCTACCTTTCCGCCGGTCGCTTTCTTTCGTCTCTCATCCTTTTTATCACCCTTTGGTTATCATTTAAAATGGTTATTATCGCATTTGAAATAAATTAATACTTTAATCATACTTTAGCATCTTCATCCAAGTCCGCAAGTTTCCGTTCCATTGTCATCAATTGTTTTTCAGCAATGTATTGGACATAGCGACCAGTATCTACGCATTCCTTTCCATTATTCCTTGCAACTTCTTCACATGGTTTTGAAAGCGTTTCCAAATATTGTGTAGTTAACACTAAAATACAATAATTTTTATAACATCTATTTTTCATTTAACTTATTATGTGTAGCTTACCTATCGATGAGAACAATAAAACATTCTTCTTTTTATCTCGAGTTATTGCTCCACTTAATAGTTCTTCGACATCTTCGGTTGAAAACACTGCTGGTAATACTTGAGAAACATCCAAATAATTACCACTTGCAATGCATTCTTCAAGGGCTCCATTCAATTGTTCTCGAATTCTGTTTCCAACACAAACAGTGTCCAAATATAATAATTCTTCATCCGGGAATTGCCTTTTAATATAACCTTTTGGATCTGATATGCCCAGTTTACCAACCATATCATATTCCAGATAGTTATTTCGGGCATAGAATTGTTTAACCCAATCGACTTGAGTATCCGTATGGATGTTCGGTATGTACAAAGCACCTGCTTGTTTGGAAGTTAAATGCCCAGCTGGTTTAATTTCATTGAAAATCATATAGAACATCCGTTCCGGTACTGAAATTTGCTGGACGATTGTGGCAACCGGGGTTGGTCGCGTCAATGCAGCTAGTGCACCACGTACCTTTGCCTTACATCGTGAAACATAGTTTTGAGTAAAGAATACTCTGGCATCGGTTGAATCTTGCTTTCCTTTGATGATTGTGCCAATATACTTGACCATTATATTTTGCAACAAGAAATCGGCTGGCAAATCAAATTGAACTGTAACATCAGAAACTGATAACTCACCCATTTGGGCAAGTCTTTCGTTCACTTCTGTGGCAACTCTCTCCAAATAGATTTCATCTATCAGCTGGCCCAGTACCAATGTTATCTGAGGATTATCTTGTACAATATCTTTAGCAATATCTTCGATATGATTCAAGTTGACGTTCAGAAATTTAGCAATTTCGGCTAAGTTAATTCTTCCACCGTTGACATAAAGTTCATCTTCAATCTCCTTGCGTAGATGCTCGGGTGTAAGGTATTCCTTGCCATCTGTCGTGAAGACAACCCTAATAAGTCCTTTCTCGATGAGCAGACTCACTAATTCCACGCAGTTTCGCTCAGACAGCCTAAAAACGAAACACCATTAACAACGCAATTAGCACAGAGACACCTCTATCAACTAAGCACTCTAGTAACTGGATGTTGGTCCTATAAATTCATATTTCCACGTTTCGATTTAACTATTGTTGGGTACAAAACTTTTATGTCTGGAAACTTGATTGATCAAAGCAATTATCTTAGCTCCATCCAGTTTCTGTACAAGTTGATAAAGGTTTCACTAGTCTAGTGAATAGTCTAATGAAAAAGAATAAAAGTAAATACCGTTCGGTCACTGCTGATGATTGCACCTTTTGGAAGTCTGCGGCTAGTTTGCGGATCTCGTCCCAATCACTCATTTTGGATGCAATAATTCACAACTTGAAAAAATGCAATTGAAATAAATAAATTGGACAAATGTTACGCGTGGACACCTTTTGCTTTATGGATTATATATACTTTCGTTATTTTGATTAAAAGCTTGGTACTAAGCCCATATGACTGTCTCTTTATTTATTCGGCCAAGTTTCGTAATACAACAGGTGTTACTGCCTATCCTAAATAAAGAGTCAAAGCGTGGCTTTGCTGTCAAAATAAAATTGGCAATGGGTTTTATATGAGCTTCATGCTAGCGTCATTTTAGTCAACACCATATAAAACCCATTGCTCAATTTTATTTAGACAGCTAAGCAACGATTTGACTCTTTATTTAGGATAAGCAGTTATATTGCAATACGATACTATTGGTACTTTTGGTAATTGTTATAGTTCTATGTTTTAGTATAATGAGAAATTCTATATTTAAAGTTGGTACTGGGTAGCCTAAATACCCCCATTTATGCACACAATAAATTCTTTCTTTCTTTTTTTAATCTGATTTCAAGACTGGGTACTAAGCACATATGTCTTTCGGATTTTAGTACACACAATAAATTTGAGCAACATAAGGTTTGAATTGAAATATCATTTTTTTACGAACGAAGTGCAAAAGAGAATCAATCAAAAAACAAAAAAACACGTGAAATTTAAATACTAAAAACTGAAAGACATATGAGATTAGTACCAAATTTTTTAATCAAAATAAATAAAGAAGGAAAGAAAGAGAGAAGAAACACGTGAAGATTGTTTTGGTTACTCGGTAAAGAGTTATTTTACAGGTTTTTTGTTAAGTTTATTTCAGTTTTGGTGAATTAAAATACCAAGTTCAACATATTTACTTCAAAAATAGTATTCTACAAACAATCAGCATGCGTAATCTAGAGCTTCTGTACCAGAGGAATAAGATAATCTCAAATTTCGGCAAGGCCGGTCAGAATGTTCGGTTTCTGGTGGTGGACCAAATGAAACCAAACCTCGTGTACCTATATGACGATGAGAAGCTATTCAGATATAATTTAGAGGAAAATCGTTTAGAGGAATTGGTCTCCTTGAAATCCGTTATTGCAATCTATCATTTGCCGGTAACCAATGAACTGTCCATCGCCACCGAGGGCGGTGATGTCTTTTGTTACAACCTGGAAACCTATTCCCTGGACGTAGTCACCTATTGTGATGGAGGAATAACCGCAATGTGTTGGAGTCCAGATCAAGAAATCGTCGTATTCATCACAAAGTAAGTCTATATTATTCTCAAGTATTTGCAATTTACCTGGTAAAAATAATTCCCAATATCTAATTTCAGGGGCTCTAAAGTGGTTGTAATGTCAGCCTCATATGATCCGATATATGAAACAGATTTGGATAGCCAAGTATTTGGAGATCGTGAATTCATTAATGTGGGTTGGGGAAAGAAAGAAACTCAATTTCATGGATCTGAAGGCAAACAGGCTGCTAAGCGCAAATTGGATTTAAATAGTATGAGTCTGTTGCCAGATGATAACGGTCAAATCTCAATTACATGGAGAGGAGATAGTGAACTATTTGCAATTCACTATGTAGCTATTGATCATCGGAAATTCAAGGTATACGATAAAGAAGGTCGCCTTCAGTTCACTAGTGAAAACTGTATTGGATTGGGACACTTGATTGCTTGGAAACCAAGTGGTTCTTTGATTGCTGTGCAACAAGTTACTGTAAATGAAAAGTATATGATCGCTCTATTTGAGAAGAATGGTTTGAGACATCGTGAAATTGAGTTACCCTTCAGCTACAATGAAGTAATTGTTATTACATCACATTTACTTATTCACATTTCAATTTAATATGTTTTAATTGTCTCATGTTTCAGGAGAAAGTAGTTGGTATTCACTGGAGTATTGATTCCGATATCTTGGCTATAGAATCAAATCGAAATGGTAATTCGATAATACGTTTGTTTGTAATTGGAAATTACTATTGGTATCGCAAACAGTACTTGGAATTTAAGTGTGAAATTAGTGCACTAGAATGGGATCCAAATTATTCAGAGCCCAAAACATTACATATTATGCTGTCGACCGGTGAATACTTAATATATCGTTGGGATTTTGCAATTCATCAATCAGCAAACAAAAGTAGCAATGATGAATCTATGGTAGCAGTAATAGATGGACCAAATTTATTTGTAACGAATTTTCGGTCTGTCGTGATACCACCGCCAATGTATGCTCATTCATTAAACTTGAGTAACTGCAATATAAATTTCACCGGTTTCCTAAAATCACATTCTACTGGGCAATCGGACAATTCATTTTTCGTAGTTGATTCGTTGAATACGGTTTATATTTTTAATACTGAGTTTACGAAAAATGCTCCAACGATTAGACACATATCGGATTTTAAAAGAATGGGTGCTTATCAGATCGATAAGGAAGAATTAAATGTTTTGCCCCTTCAGTTAAGGAATTGGTTATGGTTGACAGAAGATTTTTTCATATTTTCACACCGTGTCGAGAAAACAACAAATATTTATTTGACTAAAATGATCAAGGAATTGGGAAAATTATCAATCATTGATAAAATTAGCATAGTAGATGATATTATACAAATCATTGATATAAAATCATGTAGTTCGAAACAACCAACAAACAGTGTATTGATATATACAATGAAGAAATCATACCATGTTGTAACTGTGAAGGATGATAAATTTGATTCACCATTATTATTACAATTTAAAACACCATTTTTATGTGAAAAAACATCGGCATTACAAGTTGATGAAAATTTGATAATTTTTTCATTACATCATAGAAATAATTTATATCGTAATGGAGTGAAAATTGCATCAGATGTTACCTCATTCTTTATGATAGAACCATTTGTTGCTTACACAACAATCGATAAATTACATTTCCATCATATAGCTGATGATCGGAAAGTTAATGATCGCGCAATTGAGAATGGTGGGAAACTAATTGCAATTGTACGAGATGATTCACGTACTATTTTACAAATGCCACGCGGAAATTTGGAAGCAATTCAACCGAGACTACTTTCAATATGTATTTTCCGATATTATATGAAAAATCGATTGTATAAGCGCGCATTTGATTTGCTTCGTAAACAACGTATAAATTTGAATTTATTAGTTGATAATAATCCTCGTCAATTTTGGGATGATAAAGAAGAGTTTATAAATCAAATATCAAATCCAACTTGGTTAAATTTATTCCTTACTGAATTGCAAAATGAAGACTATTCGAAGACAATGTATTCTGATATATATTCAATGGAAACGGTAGCTAATGAAGCACTTACAGGTTATTCAGCTGAAAGTAAAATCAATATTATATGCGATGGATTAGTAATAGTATTAACCGGAAAAGAGAGAATGCAATTTATTCTTCCAATGATAACAATTCATGTAAAGCAGAATAATCTCGAGAAAGCATTGGATTTAATTTGGGATTTAAAAAATTTACCATCTACCTCTGATGATAAGCAAGAGAATGAAGCGCGGGCGAAAGAAGCTTTGTCATACTTATTATATTTGGTTGATGTCAACAAATTATTTAATGTTGCTATTGGAATGTACGATAAATTTGATTTGGCACTATTTGTTGCAACCAAATCGCAATTGGATCCAAAAGAATATTTGCCAGTACTAAAAGACTTTAAAAATCTCTCGGGATCATATAGGAAATATAAAATTGATTTATATTTAAAAAGATATGAGCGGGCACTTAAGAATATTATCGATGTAGTACGTGATGATCCGAATAAATACGTCGAGTGTATTGATCTTATTGAAACTCACAGATTATATTCAAAGGCACTTCATTTTTTGAATAATAATTGTGAGAATGCTTTGTACAAAGCTATTTGTTTCAAGTATGCTGAATATTTACGATTGAAACAAAAGCTATTAGAAGCAAGTTATATGTACGAAAGGGCAGATGATTTTCATCAAGCTTTACTAAGTGCTAAACATGTCACTGATTGGAAACGGTGTTTGAAATTGGCAAAGAAATTGAATATGTCACATGAGGATTATGATCATCTTTTAAATGGTTTATCAGCGTCGTTGGTTGATTCACAAAATTATAAATGTGCAGCCGATCTCGCTATTCTTAATGGTGCAAATTATTCGAAAGCTATTTCCATTCTGATTCAAGGGAATTTATATACTGATGCTATTTATTTAGCTGCATTGGGTCCAACAGAACTATCAGGTAAATTCTATTATTTGAATTTTGAATGAATCGATAACAAACTAATATTTTTTCAAAAATTTTAGAGTCTTTGATTAAACCGCATCTTGTTACTTATTTGGAGCAATTGAAAGCTTCTATTCTTGCAGATTTCGATACATTCCAAAAGTATAAAGAACGATTAATTTTAGTTCGACAATTACGCACACAGAAACAAGAAGCTGCTGATTTAGAACCAGGCATACAAGATTTTGATGATGAATCTATATCACAATGGTCATCTTCGACGCATACTTCAATGACTGGAAGTCAAATGACTGGTAAATCCAGATCAAGTAAAAATCGCAGAAAACATGAACGAAAGTTATTCAGTTTAAAAGAAGGCAGCAAATTTGAAGATATAGCACTTGTTGATGCACTATACACATTAATTCATAAAATAATTAGTGAACAAACTCATATTCGGAGTATTTTATGTGCCTGTATTGAATTTAATCTTTTGTCTGCTGCAAAAATTATTAAAAATGAATTCAAAAATCTTATAAGCATAATTGTAAATTCATTGGATGATATTTGGATTCCTGAAATGATGGTGGCCAAAGACTTATCGCAAATGGAACGTAACACAATTGATTTTGCACAACATCAACGAGATCAACATTATGCAATGATCAGTAAGTTTCTTAAATTCTATTTCATCAATCAGTTGTAATGAATGAAAGTGAATTAAATTATTTAAATTTGTAGAACCGCATCAACGCTATAAACCAGAACTGAAATTAATAGAGTGGGACTTTGATTTATTGCAGTAAATCCATAGACACTGGCAATAGCAAATAATTTCAAATTAATGGCAATTAGGTATTGATTTTATTTTATTATTATTTACAATATTTTTAATTGTAATACAAATTTGAATAAGCTTATTCAAATTATTTTATTTTTTACCAGAATTAAATTTTTAATCATGTAAAATTTTAAAAGAACAAAGACATTGAATTAATAATAATGACAACATGATTATATTTTTATTAACTATATACTCTTGAAACGCCCATTTCATCCAATTGGGAATTTAATTAATACTTAGTATGTTATATCTGTTAATAAAAATTGAATATGACTTATGACTAACGTATCGATATTCTGTATCCGCAATTCGGTTTATTTTTTTTAATAAAAATATTTTTCAACTGTTTTTGATTCTGCTAAGCATCTGGAATTGAAGCCATAATTATAAATATTGAAGAGTAAATTGATAACGTCAAGAGAATCGAATAACATTCCATTCATATGAATTATCGTTTGAAATTTATGCCAATCACTAATTGCATTTCACTTTTAACTGTGTATTAAATTTTTGGTTTCTATAATTTTTTTGTTGAGAGTGAAAATTCTTATAGATTAGCATAAATTTTACTTTGGTTTTGTTACCATTTGAAACTCATTTAATTGAAAAGTTTATGATGATTTTACATGGATACATGATGATTTTAAATTTTGAATTGGTTAATAACAGTTTTTTTGGTGAAGCTGAATATTTGGGGCGTATTATTTAAATTGATTTTGTCGAATTTGATTTGCATATGGAGATTATGGAGATTCTGAATAAAACCATTTAATATCTGAAATTATTCTATGATCTTTATTAAATCCATTTTCAATGATCACTTTCTCATTGTTAATATAGATTTCAACGATAGTATACGTTGTGTATTTACGCTCTAATGATAATAAGAAGGTTCGTTGGATAATGAGTTCATTAATTTGTTAGTAACACTTGCCAAATAAATTCGTTGAACCCACTGAAAATGAATTCATTATCTTTTGCAATGAAAAATTTCTTAAGGACATAATTTTACTTATTCACTTTTAAATAAAGTATAGCAATAATAATAATTTCTTTCAAATTCATAGATTTCATTTGAATGTATTGTTAACCATTTAACAGAGTTATGTGTATCGATAAAATCGGTTTCCATTGAAAGATGCGTGATAAATTACAATAAATCCGGTTAACAAAGGCTATCTCATTAGTGAAAAGAGAGAATTCGTTTAATAGGTACTCGATCGAACATTCAAATTGGACAAGCTACCACAAACAAATTATTACTAGAGAAAATTTTTAATAAACAATCATGTTTATGTACATGTATACTACAATTACAATCATTTGACTTGAATCACAAAAAAAAAAAAATTTAGATTAACCTGAAATTGTGTCTCTTTGGGTGAATCAAAATAGTCGATTTTCTTGATTTCCATTCATAATACACATCTGAAATCATTCAGCATAAAGCAACTGTATAACATAAAAACATAATACCAGTTTTCATGTAGTTAGTTACTAATATACATTGAATGGGGAATAAAAATAATCGCAGTATGTATGTAGTATTTTGTAGCCCATGTAGGCAAATGCAGATAGTCATAATATTATTTGAGTTCGTGTGGTCGCGGTGTTCAGTCGAAGTTATACTTTTTAGTAATTTTTTTACAATCAGTTAATAAAACATTGTTTTTTTTAACATTTAATTTAAATGCACTTTATTAAAACGTGTTCTGTGACAATCTATTTATCAATATTGAAATTTATTAAGTGTAGTTTGAAGAATTTCATATAATGTCTGTCAATTAAGAATAGTGATAATTGAATTTGAAATGTAAATGGATTGAAACATTCCAATAGATTTCGTGTATTGCTTCCACTACAATATTATTAAATGTTATAAAAAAATTGATTTATCTGTTGTGCTTCACTACCTGATTGCGTCATTAGTTGATTTGTTGTTTTGTGATATTCAGTTTTGGAGTTCCTTTAAAGTTTATACGGTGTAAAACTATGTTAATCACTTAGGAACAAGAAGAACTTGGGATTAATCATTGGATTAAGGTGTAAATTTACACATAAATACAAAAGAAGAATTGTATGTATAACGTGAAATGGACTAAATCGCATTGAAGTCAATGAAGTATATTTTATAAATATCACATATCGATGGTGACTTTCATGGAATTTTAATTGAATATAAAACGGTAATTATAAACATAATTTTAAAATATTGGTCTTAAGAAATGAGTTTAATTGCATCCTATTTGAGAATAACTTGAAACATGTTTGCGAATTGAAACTTAACTTTTTTACGGATTCAGTGGAACATAAATAGTTACCTCGAGTGTCGGTACATTATTGCTAATGTACATTATTCAAAGAGTAATTAGTATATGGTTACAATTAGGAAGAATATGAAATTTAATTTAAAAGTAGTTATCTTGTTAAAAGAGGAAATAATATTAATATCAATTAAATCTTTTTTGTTGTTTGTTGAGATCATTTTACAAGGTGAATCAAATATGTGAAGCGCCTTTAAATTATTTTGTGGTTTAATTGTTGATTATGAATTGTTCATTTATGCTCTGTATGATTGTGACAATAAAAATAAACTTTCAGTTGATTCATAACACAGTTATGGTGTTCATCATGATTTCCATACATAGAAAATCTAGTAATGAACAAATCTGACATTTAACGAAACTAATCGTGTACTAATGCACAGGTATTTCTATTACAGTAAAATAAAAAAGAGAATGTTCGTGTATTATTGATTTTTGAAAATATCATTTGTTTTTGTTACTAAATTTGAATGATTAAATCTCTGGTTCTGAATTATTTAGTAGAGTCATCTTAAACATATGCGAATAATGAACACAAAACCAGATTTACCATTTAACATAAGAGTCCTTTATAATATATAAATTACTTGTACTTTGCTTTGTGTTATTGAATTCGTCATAGATTGTATACATGTGTAAAATAATTCATTATCTTTTTTGTTGCGATATTAAATTGTATTTCGTAGATGAATATGTTGATAAAAATACTTAGTTTATGTTTTAGAAAATCCAAAACAACATAAAAATTTCTCAAAAGTTTTAATTACGAATAGTAAGTACAATAAACTTAATTCGGTGTATATTTATTGAGCATAGCATTGTAGTCATGTACACAGGCGCAATCAAAGATTACCTTCATAAGTTTCACTTTTTTTCGAGCCGATTTTACAATTCACATACATTAGTAACAAATATTTTGTAACCATACATAGGTATAGTGAATTTAGTTACAGCATTATGGAATACATAATATGGAGAGCAATAATTCTATACAAATGATTAAAAGATGCTAGTACCGATACTAAGTAATTCATGGCAATTCGATCTTTAAGGTTTAATGTATATTCGTGGTCATTAGCCATAAAGTGTTCACGTTCTATACAATAATTGATCAAAAAATTTTAAATTATTTATCAATCTAATTTGATTACATTAAATTGTCACATGTTTTCATTAATGAATTGTTATTGAACTAAAAACCATAAACTGTAACCGTTCATTGAGAGAGAATATTTAATAAGTAATTGGACGGTATGAAAAGATAAACACCAGGTATATGAGTTTTCCAAGGTTTCGTCTATAGACTAATACAATGTTAAATAAATTGAAATTAGCCACAGTAACAATGAAATTCTTGGTAAACTCAAGAATCATATGAATTAAATAAACATAATTAGATTCTTTAATGGTGATAAGAATTATTAAAGTTATGAATGAACTATCGGCAATGAGTTTTACAATCTAAACTATTTTCCATATGAAAAGAAATAGATTGTAACGTAATTATACAAAGCCATTTACGTACACTTATGAATATGTGTTGTTTTGTTTCATTTTCTTTTTCATTTTAAGAAAATTTCGTAATTATAAATTTTAATATTTCAAAGGTTTTTTGTGTTGGCTAATCAGAAATAATAAACAATTGAATTCAGTTTCAAGATTTCGATGAATCACCAGAAAAATATTGCAAATTTAATATTTTATATATTATTCCATTGTACATAATATGATCGAGTATTTGAAGCCGATTCTGTTTCCTGAAACAATAAAAAAAAATTTGTGATCGAAAAGCTTCAATAATTCGATATTTAAATTTGTATTTTATTTAAAATATCTTTTGTTATGTGTTTATGTTAACCTTACGTACAGTATTTTGGTGTTGATGTCAACCACATAGACCTGAAGGTAGAATAATAAATAATCAAATTAAAATTTTATTAGTATTGGTATTGTGGTGCACCTTACTACCTGTTCAAATTAGTGTTTTGTTATATTGTGAAGTTAATCGTTAGACTCATAATGTTTTTTTTTATTGAAAATCATAAAATTATATATGAAAACCGGTAACGTACATATCTATAAAAATAGAGAATATTTAGTAATTGCCATTTAATGGTCTCTGAGCAGAAGTCATCAAATATTAAAGTTATTTAAATTCTATTCAATCAATAGATAACAGATAGTGTGACTGAATTAGTTGCCATAACCACATCTATGAGAATTTTATGCAATCGATTTAATAACAATTGATTTATATACAAACATTTTTTGGCTGAATAATATTTATTTCAAGGTGTTTTTGTGTAAAACCATATTGTTATTTCAATGAGTTTTTTCATTAATGCTTTATAACTTGCTGTCCAAGAATAAGTTTTAGTCTTAATTAGATGGCAGTCTGATGTTATACAGATTAAATAATAATTTAAGTGCACAAATACATCAGTTATTGGAGAAATTTGTTTATGAAACAGTTTTATGTGTTATGGATGGATTCTGAATGAAAACAAGTTTAGCATGTTGCTCTTAAGTGGATTTTTTTAGCAAAACACAGTCATTACTATTTTTTCTTTGATTAGTTGTGTTACCACGGTAACAAATGTTATTGGTTATTACATCGCATGTATAGTTGCAATAGAATAAAGCATTCTTCTTTAGTTTTCTAGTAAGCTGGAGTATAAAGTTGGAGTTTGGTTGTTTTGGCCATGAAACAAAACAGTTCTAGATTTCCAATGTTATTGAAAGAAAACCATTTTCAACTTTTCATAATTGATTCTATTTGCTATTACTTAGAAATATCTTAGAGAATTATATTAATATTAGAAACTATAACTGCAACTAGTTGGTGTCCCAATTTATTGGATAAAAAATATATATACCATTTATAGACTGTATTAACTATTACTGTAACTGAGTTTAATTGCATTACTATAAATGTATCATGTTTTCTAAACGTAACAAACATTTTTGAAAAACTAAAAAATTGAAATCCATTTTTAGAGATACCGATATGATAATAAATTGGTATTCGTTTTATCGTTTTATGCGAATCTGTAACGGTTTATTTTATGAATAACTTGAAGAGAAGAAAATTTTCACCTTGATATTTGATTTTCTTGAATGTCCACATTTCTATTTAGATCAACACATTCAATTATTCACATGACATTGATTTTCCAAATTCAAGAAATCGGTAGTTGATTAACTATGATTAATATTAATCATTATTAATTACCAAATTAGTGTTAAAGTAATCATTTACATATAATTAATATTCATACAAATGAGATGAAACTTTATTTACCGTGTTAGACTTTAATCATTTTTTACTTAATAAAAATTCAATGTTTTGAAATTAAATTTATTCAATATTATGTTAGTTGTTATTATGAAGCTACTATATAAACAATGCAGTAATAATATTATAGAAGCGTGCATAAGATGTAATTAAATACATGTCTGTTATGGCCCATATTGGATTGTGTTAGACTACTAACGGTGAACAATTATTAATTACTGACCCGATTTTTAGTTTTATTATTACAACCAATTTCAAATTGAAATGAGAAAGTATCTTAAACGAAGAATTATATTCCCTTTAAAATTATTTAAGTATGTACATCTTATTTTAAGTTTAATTGGGTGTAGATTTTATTTTATTTGGAATTATGTGTTTGTGAATTATGGAATAATTCAAACATCGGAGATGATGTTTGATTGCGTTGAATGAATTAACTAGTTCAGTTAACTAAAATAGAATTCCGTATGATAGATATTATTAGAGTCCTCAAGTGAGTTTAAAAAGATTTAATTAAATATAATGTATCCCGTGTTTTATTATATGAATCTAAAAAAACTAACAAAATTCGTTTAGAAGAAAACAGAAATTTCAATCTATTTTTAACTTTATTGGTATTATTATTATTATTATTTATTTCAAGTTTCATAATCGGTAGCATTGTCGACATGATTAAAGCTTATTGTAACTGATTTAATTGAATTGAATTACGCATGAAAATATTCGAAACACCAGAAAGAGAAAAAAAAATCAAATCTTATGGTTTAATATGGTGGAATTTGTTTAATGGTAATATTATTAAAATTGGAATAATATAATAATTGATTTAAATGGAATTCAAAGTTTTAAAAAATTCAGTTAATTTGTAATAATGAATATTTCAGTTAGTTTTTTTCTTTTATATTTCATATGTCATTATGAGATTATATAAAATATGAAATATTTATATTTACTGTCTTGCCTGCTTAATTTCAGATAATTAATCATCAATGGAATGAATCTCAACTAAAATTCTGAAGAAATAAACGCAGTTTAAACATGAAACTAATTTGGCGTACTGTTAAAATAATTCATCGAATTCCAATGGGCTCAGCAACGCTATTTACATTAATTACAATACATTTATGTCTATGGAATTTGTGTAATGGTGGTATTATTAAAAGAGAAATTGATGAAATATTGAAAGCCCAAAATAGAACTAATATTAATTTAAAACAAATTAATGCAAAAACAGTAGCACAATTAAATCATAGCAATATTAATTTAACTGAGACTTATGGTAAGAACACATTGAAATTAAACCCAATTAAAATTGAAACGGAAGACAATAGTGGGATAACTACTACAAATTTACCAGATGATAATGAAGAAAATGAAACGGAAAGGCATTTTGATTTGAGCAAGTAAGCACCTTTAATATTTGATATTTCCATATTATTCTAATTAATTATGAAATTAAAATATTTATTTCTTCTATTTTTAGTTATACACCGTCATATAATTTAAACGTATCGTCTGAAAAAACGGATAGTGATGTTGTTCCAGAATATGCAACACCTGTCACCGAAGACTATGAAAAATTATTTGAAAATATTAAATTAACTACACCAGCTTCATTTATTGATGATATTGGACTGAATCATGACAAATTGACTTTAGAAACTACTACAATTTCGAAAGAATTTGGTTTAGAAGAATCAACAGAAGTAAATTTAGCAGCAATCGTAGAGAATTCGGAAATCGTCAAAAATAATTCATTGTTCTTGAATAACACAAAAATAGACCATTTTACGTATAATGAAAATACTAATGATGTACATAATACAACAGAAAATGAATCACCTCAACCAATTGGTGGAAATAAAAAAGGAAAACTTCTAGAATATGACAATCAAATTGCTATTGAGAATATTCCAACCGGTTCAGAGGTATGGGCATTAGCAAGTATGAAGGATGTGGAAAGAAAATCATCGGATAGTGGAATTGGATATAATTTAACATCCAAATCAGAGTTGAAAGGAAATGGTACGGCCAGTGACCATGTTACTAAACTGTTGACTGATTGGAGTGCCATAACAAAGAGTGGTGAATTCAATAATGATTCTGTATTAATAAATACAGTTCAAAATGATTTAACTAGTAAAGAAGAATTGGGATCAGAGAATAAAATTATCACCGTTCGAGTCACAACACCAGAACCTGTAACAGCTGCTAGTATAAATATTTCTAACAATCTTTCAACGGAAAATAAATTGCAATTAGATGAAGTATATGACAGTGCTACAGAAAAGATGAAAACAACAGTTGATGAAGATCCAGTTATTACTACTTTAGACGATGTGGCTAATACGCCTCTTGAATTCAATATATCATCCGATGATAATTTAATAGGCAGAGAGAATCAAAATGAAACAAAACTTTTATCAGTTACAACCAATTCAAATGACTTTACAACTACTCTAGTTTTTGACACTACAATTAAACCAGATGAACTATTGATATCGACTACAGATGCAATAACAACAATGAATGATCAACAGACATCATTGAGCTCAAATGTGGTTGAAATGAGAAAAAGTACTACTACATTTGTAGTGACTGATATACCAACTACAGAAATTATAGATGATTCAACAGTTTTAAATACAGAGGAGCCACCAACCTACATTCAAGATAAGAAAACAGATAATATCAAAATTTTGAATACAACTAACATCCCGAAGTTTAAACCAATTGATGATAATACAATAAGCCATGCAATTAAACCAATCGATAATAATTCAATTGAATTGTCAACCGTTCAAACACCAAATTATTCAATTAGTGAATCATCAGTATTAGATCACAAAGATACTGCACCAGAATTTTCGTATACAGTAGAAACATCTACAGCTGATCAATTAAACGAATCAATCCTGGTCAAAGATGAAAAAATTGGAAAGAGTAACAATGCCACTATATATTTTATCACCAGTAATAATCCAAATGATGTGGGTGGCATATCAACACCACCCAAGGAAACAGATTGGAATGCAATAATTGCAATTGTAGTGAGCATTATTGGTATTATTGCTCTAATTTTATTACTCGGATTTTTGGTAATAATTATATTATTCATATGTTAAACTGTTAAAATTGATGAAATTGTTTTTATTCTATTTAGTATATCATTAGACGTAGACAGAAACAAATATCATATGGTCAACGTTGCAGACCTGTAGGATTGGATGCCTATAGTTTAGATAATATTTCAATTTATAACAGTGTGAGAAGAAAAGGGGCGTTAAGAGCTTCTAAACGTTCTTATGGAAATGCAGCGTTCGATGATCCCACATTGAAACCAAATTTATTAAACGTTTCGGTTTTGCCAAATTTTGTAGAAAATAGAAATGCAATTTATGATGAATTTGAAAATTTGCCTGAAATAACGGCTAAACCAGATGAAGTTCCACCAGGTTGTGAGAATAAAAATCGATATGCTAACGTTATTCCATTACCAGAGACGAGAGTAAATCTAAAACGAATTGAAAATGATGAGAAATCAGAATATATCAATGCAAATTATGTGAAAGTAAATAGACAATTAAATAATTGAAATAAGAGAAAATTTATAAAAATTTTAATTTCAGGGTCCCAAGGATCAAACACATTATTATATTGCTACTCAAGCGCCGTTGGATTCGACTGTAACTGATTTTTGGCGAATGGTGTGGGAACAAAGTTCACAAGTGATTCTAATGTTAACAGATTTAAATGAAAATGGTAGAGAAGTATGTGCAGAATATTTGCCTCCATCCGTTGTTCTGGACAATAATATGAACTTTGGAGATTTCGTTATTACATTAAAAAGTCGAGAAGTAAAGGAAAAGTATGCATTATCAATAATTAATTTAAAGAATAATATGACAAATACATGGCGAGAAATTACACATTTCTGGTATAAATGGCCAGAAACTGGTGTACCGTCAGATGAAACGAGCGTTATAGCCATGTTGTTGGAAGCAAGAAGTGCTTTAAAGATGCCAATGACAGAACAAAGTGAAGATGGTGAACACTTGAACAATGGATATACACCATCAATAGAAAATGGGGCCGCCTACAAAAAAAGGATACAAGGGTAATTACGTTTACTCTAATTAAATAATTTTTATCAGTATATTGAACATGATTTTCATTTTTAATGTTCTTAGGCCTTTAATTGTACACTGTTCAAATGGAACAGGTCGTACAGGTACGGTTATTGCCTGTGATATAGCAATTAGAATGTTGGAATTACCGACAAGATCAGTCGATGTTCCTCAAATTGTATACAACGTAAGACGTGGACGTGCAAATGCTGTACTCACAAAGGATCAGTATGATTATATTTATAAGGTTCGATATTCTTTGCCTATATTTTAATATATAGATATTATAATAGTAATTAATTAATTTTTAGGTAGCTAATATGTATGGACAAAAATTAACTGGGTCCACAACCAATTTCAATACAAATGGCAAATCTTAGAACTGACAATGATGGATTTTTAAATAGATATAGGACAAACATATAAATATGTAAAAATATTATCCCATAAGAAATTATTTCACTTCGATAGGCATACTTATAAACGTATATGTTATCATGTATGTTAATATTTCCTCTAATACGAGATATTATAATGAAATTATAAAGAATAAATTGTGTAGATATTTCATGATATAAAATGTTTATTTTATTTTAATTAATTCAATTGTCAATTTAATACAAAATCAGGTAAAAAAAAATAACAGCTAAAATTATCAAGAAAAATTTTCTAATTGTTGTTGTTGTGTTTTGGATAACTTCGCTTAATACTACAATACCTGATTATAATTGAATATTACCTTTAAATTATTACCTGTTGCAACGTAAATTATTTAAATGAAACCGTGAGTAGCCTTTGTGAGTACTTGGAAACTGATTCAGTCGAATGTTGTCTGTCAAAATATATTTGACATTCAGCGCCATGATGAATTCATTCGACAAAAAGTGTTTGAGGAGAGCATCACGCAGTAGATTTTTTTTTCTTTCAAGTTTTTCAAAGTTTTTTTCATTCTTTCAGTGAATTTTGTCGCCGACACATTTAATTTCTTTAATTTTTTAGAAAGACTCTTGCTAATTAAATATCAGTGATTTGCTAATACAATAGTGTTTAATAAATATTTTATTAATAATTTACATGGCATTAGATCATTAATAGCTAGTTTATTATCAATATAATATGAGTGAATTAGTGAAATTTGCTGTGAAGTTTGTATGAAAAAACTGGGAACACTTGACATTCAATTCAGCAAAGAAAAAATTGTAGCTGACATTCTGGACAGTTTGGTTCAGATTTAGAGTCGGCCTGCTAATAGATATTGTAAGTCAAGAATCATAGCTTCAAGTAATTGGCCATTGGCTTGCAATCATAATTATATAGCAATGTATAATGGAACGATGTGAATACAATGCGGTTAATACATGGTTAAAATTTTTGCATACGGCATTGATAATAGGCAATACAAATGTGGAGGTTATGTTACATCATCAAAATGCATGCTCGGCAAATTATTGGAATTTTAGTGCTTATTTTCAGATTCTTGAAAAGAAATATTGGAAATCAGTATATAATAGGACCGAGTTCAATTACTAGTCCATTTAGTTCCATAAAAACGATGTTTAATTTTCAATTATATATTTTGTAACAAAAATTAACATTTAGAACAATTCGGTGAAATAAGCATCGCCGTTTAAATTTATGGTTATAACACAAGATTGACCATATGTTTCCTTCGGCGTACGTTATATCACCTTCCACTTGACGGTTCGATGGTGGACCCTCCACCTGCCGCGCCGCCTTCTTCCGCAACCATCTGTTCCGTTTTTGCCTCCGGCGGGCTTCCGCCCTGCTGGATGGCTGCCCAAACGTATTGACCACATTCACCACATGGTTCACCCGGCAATTGCTGAAAAAAAAAACATATGAAAAAAAAAAAACAAAATTAACACAAAAAACTTACGTGAATTGATGTGGCAGAAAAGCCTGGTTTGTTAATGATTTCTCTTTATTTTCTTTAGGCATAATGAAATTTTAATAAACTGTTTATAAACTGACAAAAAACAAAATTTTAAACACGTGAAAAAGTAACGTCCAACCGTTGGAAATAAATATTTTCAGAATGACAGAATGTCGGCATGTGACATATGAGTGCCTTCAATCCTTAGGATTTGACGCAGCGTCGAATCATTGAATACGAAATATTGCAGAAACCTCTTACAAATTATAGACTCCTCATACTAACATATAACTGTTTCGCACCAGGTATACTCGAAAGAAAAATGTCAGATGATTTTCTTACAATAGGAAACAAGGATTTTAACTATAAGGGTATAAGAATAATTGCATGGTTGCGTCCTTAATGTAAAATGTAAATTTTTATACTATACGTTATATAATCACTACTGATTCAATTCAACTCGATATCGACACCCTAGAAATTGACTGTTAATAATGGTACAATAGTTTAGCACATTAGTAAGAGCTAGAGAGCGACTCGAATATCAAAAAATATTTTTCTCCAATTGCCTCCTACGCCCTAGTGAGAACATGTACTGTTTTTTATTGGATACTATCTAATTTTTACCGTTCATGTTTGTATGTAAATAAAAGAGAAAAATCTTTGTCTGTTTACATAAAATTTAAGCTAAAATGTGACATTTAAATAAAAGAACCTAGGGTAAGAAGGAATAGAGAATTTAGGGTAAGGAGTAATTTGGTATATAGTAAAACTCCTCTTAGACGAAATCCCTCTAGGTCGGACGAATTCTGAGATCGCTTCACTAAGTTTTATAAGTAACTTACTCCACCTTATTTCAAAACCCGCACTTTTCCCAATTACCCATGGGTGATTGTAAAGAGATTCAACAAAAGTGGTAATAATTCCATTCCTTAACTACTAGTCGTTGTTACACCCATCTAGTTGGAGATAGGTTAAGAAAGATTCAGTAACATGTACCGAACTTAGAGCATATAAAAAGATTGTTAGGATTGCAATAGTTATTATAGTAATTTAGAACAAACAATATTTAGGATGTAGAGAGGAGTAAGTCCTTTACTTACGATTGGGATATGGGCGGAGCTAAAGAAGCTAAAAAAGGAAGAAGTATTCTTTCCTTTTTTGATCAAATTATAGCTTAATATTCAAATTCCACTATGTTTTTGGCCTGGACTTCTTTAAGATCTCTGATTGCAACGAAATAGATTCCCTGGCTCCTGACTGGAAATGCAATGACCCTAGCCAGTGAAGGGCATTTTTACATTAGATGTATTTTTAAGTCCTTTACTTACGAGTCGTAATGGAGTGTCAAATGCGATATGACATTACTTATGTCAATCTATTCAAAATGTTTTTTAATAATTTTCCCTATTTTTTTCACTTTTAGAACTTGGAGAATATTGTTAGAACTAACTATTTCATATTTAGTACAGGGGCTGTAGTTCAGTACGGACGGAGAATATAAGAAGAATAGTATCAATTTAATTTTTTTGTAATTAGGCATTTCTCTGTTAGATTATAAAACCTGTCAATTATCTTTGTCGATTAATCTATCTTATTTATGAAAAATAAGATAGGTATTTAAATGTTATTAGAGAAAATGGTTGTAAAATGCATAGGTAGAGGATTCATTGTATCTGTACATACTGCAGTAATACCAAAGTGTCATTCTCAACACTTGGTAATATAATAGCAAATGGTATCGTTTATCAATTCTCATTTTATTACTGTAATTTTTATAATTTTTAATAAACTTTAGTAAGATGTGGCTATTTAAATGAATTGTTGATAGAGTCCTTATGAGGCTCCTAATTCAATTATGAATCAAATCAGTTTAGTGTTCTATAAACCCACAGTTTTCTCATACAAGATTTTGAAACTATCAAAAGGGTAGTGATGTCAATCCCTCGAGTAATAATTCGAATGTGATTCGATTTAAGCAATGTTCACATTTAACATTTACACAAACTGATGTAAAATTTTGAAATAATCTCGATATTTTAGATGGTATATGTTCTTTGGTAATCCGGCAATCTTTGTGATTAGTGTCTTAGTATCTTGATTGATTGAACCATTATTTTTTAAGTAATTTGGCTAAGATTTGTATTTGAATAATATCGGATGTATTTTATTTCAGGTATCCGACAAAAGTTGTTAATTAAACACGAATAATATTTTCACAATTAAACCCAAAGTTAAATGTATGAAATATAAGCTGTTTCCAATGCATTTAGTATTTACAAATATATATAAATTTATGTGGAAACCAATTTTAGTATGAACGAGGAAAAACTTAAAACGCTACACGGGTTTAAACCGTTTTTAGGATTCTTACAGAAGAAATTAAAAACAGTGCTTGAATCTAGCACTAACAATGATGCTAGGTATGAAACTGTATCTCGATGTTTAAAGAAAGTTATCGAGTTTTATAACATTCTGGATGACAAGCAAAAGTAAGTTTGTCAATTATTCTTATCACTTATTATTTATTATTGCATTATAATAATCATTTTAGAACAGAAAACTTTCTTAAATTAGAGGGACATTATGATAAATGTGTTGCTTTGTATAATTCGTTGTTCGAAAATTATGGGAAGGTATGTTGATTACTTGAAATTATAAATTGTGTTTGTAACACGAAAAAGCCATTTTGTGCTCTTAAATGTATTGTAGGAATATATTGTTTCCATATCACAAAATCTTGAGCCATCATCAAACAAAGTAGAGAACAGTAGTAATGTTCCTAAGAAAGTAGTAACAATGGTATCGGAATCATCTGAATCTAAGACCCGTAAATGGTCTGATAAACGATTTGCGTCTCCCAGAAAAAAGTATTCAAATTCACCTAAACGTGGACGGTCACCAAATCGATGGAAACAGCGCTCTCCAAAGTATGAAGTTTCATCTTCACCAAAACGGCGAAGATCACGAACGCCACGTCGATATAGATCGCGATCACCGCGACGGAGTAGATCCCGATCACCACGATGGATAAGATCTCGATCGCCACGACAACATGGATGCCGTTCACCTAGCCGTGGTGTAGTACGTGTGGCGCCACGGATTGGCGAAAAGGTGCGTTCTCCGTTAAGAGGGAGAAAACGATCACCAGACTCTAGAGAATATTATAGACAATTAGAACCGTATCATTCACGAATCCCAAAAATAGAATCGCCATCTGAAGTTGGAAGAAGCTATCCTACTTCATATGGTAGTTCTAATATTCGTAGTTTTCCAGACCAAAAATACAGCCATAATTCTAGCCTTAAATATAATAGTTATCAGAAAGAACGATCATCGGGTGCAAAATTGGTAGATCTTCCTCCCATTAATAATAAGTCAAAATCCATTGACGAATCTAAAATTCAGAATCGTAAAGCCGATGTCATTGAACTTATAAATCAAAATGGGTCAAGTTCTACGATCAAGGATTATAGTAATTTAAAAGTAGAAATTCAGCCAAAAGATGATAGTAAGAGAAAAGTTACTCATGAACCATTGTCCGCCACTGATTTGTGTGAGTTGCAAATGGAAAATATGGATAATCTATTAGATCAACCATTGGAATATCTGGAAATAATGAAGAAAACGATAGAGAAAGGAATAATAGAAACCAATGAAAAAAATCGGAAAAGTGTATGGAAAAGACTGGAAAATGAAATACCTACAACAACTAAGAATATACATTTAAATAAATCACATCAAAGTGATGATAATAAAAAATTTAAAGCATTTCGTATTCCTAAATTGGCATCAATAAAATCGAAAGATGAAGTAAAACCAAAAGTGATTGCATCTAGTGGTAATAACAAGTCTCCAGAGGAAGAAGAATTATTTGATCTAACTAAGGAATTGCTCGGTAAAAGTTCACCAAAACCAGTTGAGACAAAACCGAAAGTATCAACTGTGATATATAATACTTATATCCAGCATAATAATAAATCGGCTAATATTCCGAATATTAATCAATATCCAGCATGTAGTTTTGGTGGTGCCTTAGTGCCAATGAATCAGTTGAATCCAAGTTCTGTTAATCAATTTATATATCCAAATGCGTCATACACAATTGCACCATTTTTGGTTCCGAATGTGATTAATCAGCAAACACCATTAAATAATCATTTTAATGTGCAACAAGAAACAAATGTAACAAAAGAAAATAGTAGTAAAACAACAGCTACCTGTAGTTCTACTGTTACAAGTAATAGTCATATATTGGAGATGATAAAAGATATTGATGATCCCAGTCTTTTAAAAACAATAGAAATCGTGGTTAGCTTACATGAATTAAAGAAAAAGGGAAATGATGACGATGATGATGCTGTGCAAGAAATAATTCAAAGAGTACGAAGAAAAAGTGTTTGTCTAACCAGAGGTAATGATGAACAAAATGCAGAATCAACAATTGATGCATCTGGTGAATCATGTAAAATGAAATCCTCTACTAGTAAAGGAAAATCAGATTTGGATAAGATGAAACGAATTCGTCCATGTCGAATAAATGATGACTCTTCAGATGATTCAAATACAAAATCACATAGTTCTAGAACACAAACCAGGAGTTTGTCTGAGCATAGTAATCATTCATCGATTATTGATGGTGAAAAAAGTAATTCTGTTGTTAACAATAAAAAACGGCAAAAGAATGAAGTTGACAAGTTAAACGAGGCCAATAAAGATTATCTTAAAAATGTCAATATTGTAAGTTTATATGGTCCAAGGCGATGTAGAAAGAATTCGGAGTATAATGAAAATGCATCATCGAATTTACCGACATCGCTGACATATAACGAACAAGAGAATAATAATGAGGCTGATGATGATATCGAAAACCAAGAATTGATTCCATCATTTGAAGATGGCGGCCTACTAGTTGAATGTACAAACAAAAAAATTGCAAAACGAAGAAAGTCATCTGCAGCAGTAATGACATTACATAAAACTGCCGCTAAAAAAACTAAATCTGCTAAGGAATTAAAAGTTCGAAATTGTGTTGTTAAAATTGGTCCAATTCCTGAAATGAAATTGAAACAATTATTGAAAAAATTTTTATCAAATACACCATTGCCAAAGAAAAATTTGTATGTTAAAATAATGGATGAAAATTTATTCCAAAATATCCATAAAGATGATATTATATGTCCCTATGGTAAGAAGAACCCTCAAAAATGTCGTTTTTGTTCTTATACTGGACCCTGTATGGTTACACATCTGCGACGCACACATCCAAAATCTGAAGTGTTTATATCGCGATATTCACGAAAATTGGCGGCTATGATAAGGTCTAATCCAAATATGGGAATATACAAGGATAATGAATGTTTAGCATGTAATATGAAATTGATGAGTGTATATAAAAATGGAATAACTCATCTGATTTCCCATACTGGCGAATGTCCTTACGAATGTACCAAGTGTGGTAAAAAGTTCGTATCCTATAAAGATACACATAATAAAATATGTGATTCGATCAATGTAAATGTTTTGATACCTGGTTTGCATCGCACAAAAACAGCTTATATGTGTAATTTATGTAATTTTACACAAATACTAAGACCAAATATAGAAAAACATCTTTTAACACAGCACAAGTTGCCGAGTGTAGAAAAAGATCATTATACTGAATATTACATACAAGAGAATAATAACAATGAAGTTGTGAAACCTGTCGATATAATTGAAAATATTAAACTTGAGATTGATGAACGCGATGATTTACCAATTGATGAAGTTCAAGAAGATCGCATAAATTCAGACGAGGGAGAAAAATCTGATCCAGTCTCAATTTATAAGTTATCCAAAAGAACCCCAAATGGAATTGTTTTACAAAAAGTTTCCCCGAAAACTTCCATAAAAAATCGAGAAGAGGAAAATTATGCATTTGGTAATCAAATTTCACCTACAATTGTTAATGAATCGTCTTCTGTTGAAGATCTAAAGACAGACTCTTTAAATGATGATCCAATAGAAATGGAATTAGAAATTGTTGATGAAGTCGAAGGTGTGTCATCAGAAACTCCTATGGAAAGTAATATTGGAATAGAACCATTAAATGACAACATTGAAAAAGTTAAAGTGAAAAACGAGATCTACGAAATCGAGAATATTTCATTATTGAAAAATTTGGACACCAATTCGATTGAATTTTACTGTGATCTTGAAGGATGTTCATCCATGAAATTTTCTGATTTGACAAACCTACAGTTTCATATTATGGCTTCACATTATAAAGATATATGGACCGGATATTGTGGAATATGTGAGCATATCGTTAAAGTTGGAAATCTTAGATTGAAAGATGAATTTAAGCATCTAAAAGAAGATCATGCCGATGATATTGTCCTTACAGGGAAACGCGTTCCTAACATTGTACCGATTTCTAGAGGTATCTCTGCGGATTCTCCATTAAAGCAAATAAATGTTTCTTGTGGTAATTCTGATAAGAGCATATCGCTTTCGGTCATCAAAAATGGAGCAACTGTCATACGTGTCACTCCGAAGAATGCATCTGAAATAAATACTGATAATGATGGATCGATTTGGAAACCAAACATTGAAGTAGTCAATCAAGTGAAACACGTAACAAGTGTTCCCGATGTGAATCAAAAAGATTTATCTCAAGATAATAAAAATGCATCGCCTGCAAAAGCGATTGGTGTTATTAAGCTTCGTCGATTATCTGGTGATAAATTGTCAGGAAAGTGTTCGAAAATTACTATTGAACCACCAGTAATAGATACCACTTCAAATTTTGACTTCATAAATTTAGACGAAGTAAAGGATGTAATTGGTGACGCCGCTTTAAATTGTAATACAATTGCTGATTTTCCGATTTCAGTGAATAAATTAAATCCGTGGCTGAATTCAAACTCAACGAAGTTGGGATATTGTTGTGATTCGCTCCTAAGTGAAAGCTCTCTATATGCTTTATATAAATGTATGTCAAATTCGTGTTCATTTTATACGAATAATCAATTAGCATTTGAAAAACATTTAAATGAACATTCAACCTGTATAAGTGAAAAATTTTTGGAAAATTGGTCCTGGCTTGATTGTGCTTACTGCGGTGTAAGGACGGATACCATTACACAACTGATTGAACATATAGATGATATGCATTATAATGAAATATTCCAATGTAAATATTGTTTTTATCGTGCTAAATATCCATATAATGTAAATAACCATATTAATCGGTATCATTTTGGGAAACCAATAAAAATATTAATATGCTATGGAACGATTGAAAATGAAATTTGGTTTAAAAACGAAATTTTGGAAATGATTAATCGACGATATAAGTACGTTATTCCGATAAGTTGCAAAGGTAATTATTTAATTTTGTTGTGTTTCATATAATGCTATAACATTGATTTGTTTTTTACAGCCTGTAAGAAATCTTTTTACATAATTGATGCATATATTCAACATATGAAAGATCATAATAAATATGATATTGATAAACGTATTCCATGTCCAACATGTGCATACCTACGTCTACCTGAAACAGATATAAAACGTCATCTTCTCTCGCATAATATTGGAATCTTTTCTTGTATTAATTGCTGTTATGCAACCGATAATATTAATGGGATTCGCAAGCATATGGCTGAAAATCATGATAGAAGTATTTTGTTTGCGGTAGTTAGATCAGGAAGACCTAAAGCGGTAAATTCAAACACATACTATGTTTTAGATTATATTAAAATATAATACAATTTTTAGAATCCATCATTAATAAGTTCTTTGTTATTCGTATTCATTGGTACATTAGAACCAGATCAATATGAAAAATGTCCATATCCTGAATACAGACCAAGAGATTTAGATTCATCACAAATTGATGAATATTTTGAGTCGGCAATTAAATCAAATGAAAGATTCATTTGTACCTCATTGTATAGTAATAGTGAAATACTTCCAAATCAATCTACGAATTCTAAGTAAATAGTAACTCAGAACAAATACACATTTTTATTGATATTAATTAGAGATGTTAATATTCTTTTTAGGGTGAGTGCACAATCTTCTAAATCACAAAATTCCATGGAATCTATCGAAGAATTTATTAGAGCGGCTAATGAAGTATATAGACACACCGGGTTTACCGAGAAGCAATTAAATTGCTGTATTATACCTGATTGCAATAAAAATTTTGCAACAACAAAGGAATTATTTGATCATATACTATCACATGGGCCTCAAAAAGATTATTATAGATGTTCTCTTTGTAATGTATTTAATACTAGCATTTTATCGCAACTAAAGTCACATATTCGTAAACATGCCATTCATCGCCATTTGTGCTTCTATTGTTCATATTCTACATCAGTACTGAGAAATATGTTTACACATATTGAGCAGAGCCATGGAGTTTCAAATCATTGTGTTATTAATTTGTCTAATGAAACTATTGATGCATCTATAGATTCAAAAATTGGATTCAAAATATATTTGGATCGAAAGGTTGTTTCTGACCAAAGTTCTATGACAATTATTAATGAATTCGGTCGCGGGTTAATCGAGAAATTCAATGATATTCAAGTAAAAACAAAAAGAGAATATAATCACACTGAAAAGGATCAACTACCAACACAATCAATTTTTTCTGCACCACTTCAATGTATTCATTGTGGATATTCAACAAAAGTACGCATTAATTTGCACCGACATTTACAAGCGCATAGTAACGACCAGATACCAGCTAGTGTCGCACCAATCAATCCAGTGTTAGCAAGTAACGCATCTGAACATCATTTCGATAAGATGATTAATTTGGCGTATAGTTCTAACGAGGTAAATGTTAATATTCAATCTGACAAATTATATACCAGTCATCCTGTTTTCATCCCATTAGTTAAGAGATTTAAATGCAATATTTCGAATTGTAATTTTGTAGCATCAACAGAACAAGTATTAAAAAAACACTTGGAAGATCGTCACGATAAGATATTTGAATATAAATGTTTACATTGTGGTTGGACTGTAGTAGGACAGAAGGATAGAATAATTAAAACGAAAACAATCATTAAACATTTACGTTTTCACCAATCAAAAGTATACGAATGTGGATATTGTAACTTTGTTCATTATAAGCTATCAGATGTCGTTAAACATTGTGAATTAGTTCATGCTTTAGAATCAATTAAAATCAAACCTGTTGATCGAAGTAAAATTTCAGATGTAATAACAAATAAGAATCCTAGTGAACAATTCCTATATACATGTACGTTTTGCATATTTTCTTGCGAAAAAGAAGCAACAATTATCAATCATAATTTGAATGAACATCAAATGAAATATCGATATTACTGTGCTGAATGTTACTTTGGTACAGATACTCATAGTGGAATTGTAAGTCATTGGAATGCTTTACATAACGATATTGATATATGTCCGCGGTACAATAAATATTATTGTCTTGTAAAAGATACAGAAAGTAACTCTAATACAATCGTACCGGTGGAAATAAAGTCAATGTAAATATTAATTGTCTTTTATAATTAATATGCCGTGCTACGTTTGATTTATCAGTGTGATTTCTGTTATCAAACAAAAGTGAATTTAATTATAATAATAATATTTTTAACATACTTTTAAATAACATTACATAGTTTATAGGAAAAATGAACTGTATAAATCGAATATTTAATTAAAGTTCCAACATATTTTATGTTAAAATAAATTTTTTTTATAAATATATGATGAAAAAAATAATTAAAATGAATTAGCTATTTCATATCAGCATTTGATAGAAATGAAGGTCAAGATGGTTTTATAAAATAGAATGACGTTTTAGTCAGACAATACAAATTCAATTCTATAAATGCGTAGATTTAAGTTCAATGTGGAAGTGAAAATAATTGTATTACTGTGTAAGTAAACTATAAAATCTTTACATATTCAAACAGTAGAATAAGTGTATTTGCGTTAAAACACGCGCACCATTACTAACCAGCCTTAAAAATAAAAAAGGCCGAATGTAAAATTGACCAGTCTCGTTATCAGTTTTGCTTAATAGTTGATTTAGTAAAGACTGACGGCGCGTCCAGAATTCTTGCAGAACCAGATTAATTGATTTTGGTGTCCTAAAGAGTGTACATTAATTTTAGCAGTGATCATGTCTGGTGTATTGAGAACTCTTGGTCTTCAGGTGAGTCAAAATGGTCTTTTTTGTAATGAAAATCATTAAAATTTACGCATGAAGAAATTAGATTCTATAACATTCTAATAATCGCTATTGAATTTAAGCGACAGTTTAATGAAATCAATTGATTCAATTACTGTGAATTGACTATGCGATGTTGCTAAGCATTCGACACGTTTTATTGTTCATAAGTTTGTGTATGTATTGGAGACCCCCATAGGTTCCATGTTATCACCGCAGTAATAATTATATTGAATATTTAATATTTGTGTTATGTAATTTTTACTGCTCATATGGTTGAATATCGTGTTATCTAATTTCATGAATCGTATTTAACTAAACTTCTGAATCGTATTTAACAGAACTTAATAATTATACATTAATTTTTTAATTATTAGACCAGAAATGCTGTTCGATTATATTCGAGTTCAACAGCACCAACAACTAAAATGTTTATTGATGGTAAATTTGTTGAATCAAAGGCAACTGAATGGATTGATTTACATGATCCAGCAACAAATGATATTGTCACCAGAGTACCAAAATGTACTCAAGCTGAAATGGAAGATGCAGTTGTTTCATCAAAGAAAGCATTTGAAGTAGAATACAATCAATTTTTAACTTTTTGATATAATTTTTTACAATTAAAATCTTTTATATTGCATAGACATGGAGTCAAACATCAATCTTAACTAGACAACAAGTGATGCTGAAATTACAAAACATCATTCGTAACAATATGGGTGAATTAGCTAAGAATATTACAAAAGAACAAGGAAAAACACTCGTCGATGCTGAAGGCGATGTTCTTCGTGGATTACGTAAGATGTTTTTTGTTTGTGATTTTATATAGCTAAAGCATGTGCTGATTATTAAAAAAAAAATCTTTATCTCGGATGTAGAGGTTGTCGAACACATGTGTTCCATTACAAGCCTTCAAATGGGGGAGACTGTACCAAATATTGCTAAGGATATGGACACCTATTCGTACACTCTTCCAATTGGTGTAACTGCTGGTATTACACCATTCAATTTCCCGGCTATGATTCCATTGTGGATGTTCCCAGTCGCAATCACTTGTGGTAATACCAGTATTATTAAACCATCTGAACGCGATCCAGGTGCAACAATGATGCTAATGGAAATGTTAAATGAAGCCGGTTGCCCACCAGGTGTTGTTAATGTAAGTGTTTTTACTATGCTTTATCTACTGTTATCTGTTTTCAGAAGAATCAAATATTTTATTATCATTTTAATTTTTAGGTAATCCATGGAGCTCATGACACCGTTAACTTTATATGTGATCATCCAGCTATAAAAGCAGTTTCGTTTGTTGGCTCAGATCAAGCTGGTAAATATATTTATGAACGTGCTGGACGTAATGGAAAGAGAGTTCAAAGCAATATGGGCGCTAAGAATCACGGCGTTATAATGGCTGATGCTAATAAAGAACATACCTTGAATCAATTAGCTGGCGCTGCTTTCGGTGCAGCTGGTCAACGTTGTATGGCATTGTCAACGGCTGTGTTTGTTGGTGAAGCTCAAAAGTGGATACCAGATTTGGTTGAACGTGCAAAGGGATTAAAAGTGAATGCCGGTCATGTGCCTGGAACTGATTTGGGACCAGTTATTTCACCACAATCAAAGGATAGAATTCATAAATTGGTACAATCTGGCATTGATGAAGGTGCAAAATTGGTATTGGATGGACGTAATATCAAAGTGTCTGGTTTCGAAAAGGGCAACTTTGTTGGACCAACTATTTTGACTGATGTCACACCAAATATGCAATGTTATAAGGAAGAAATCTTTGGACCTGTATTGGTATGCTTAGCAGCCGAGACTATTGATGATGCAATAGAAATGATAAATAAGAATCCATATGGAAACGGTACAGCCATTTTCACCACAAATGGAGCAACGGCTAGAAAATTTGTAAATAAAATTGATGTAGGTCAAGTAGGAGTGAACGTGCCAATCCCAGTGCCATTGCCAATGTTCTCATTCACTGGTACTCGTGGTAGTTTCTTGGGAGACAATCATTTCTATGGCAAACAAGGAATTAAATTCTACACCCAAACTAAAACTGTGACACAACTGTGGCGTGAAAGCGATGTAGCTCATACTAAGGCTGCTGTGGCGATGCCAACTATGAAGTAATTCCAATATCTGTTTTTCATTCTTGGATACAACATGGAATTTGATGAATTTTTAATGAATTTGTCTTCCTACCGAAAGTGCATTTATTAGCATTTAAGTATAAATGGAATTGTATTGATTGTTGCAATTCTAATGTTTAATTAAAAGTTATAATTTTATGTTTCGTTACATACGTTATTATGATGCATTTATTTTTAGATTGTATGTTCAATAAAATCTGGAATTGTAAATGATTCAACACCTTTCAAACATAAATTTCCTGTTGTCTCATATTAAACATATTAGAAACAATGTTGATTTTCTTGTCCTTAATTCTACTATTAGTGGAAATTACTAATACTAATGCAATTTTATACTCCGACACTTAACACGTATTACAACAACAATTTTGAAACTTTTGGATTTTCAGTAATTTTTTGTCTCCCCTTTTGTACTGGTGTTAGTGCACCAATACTAATGCGAGTTGGTACACCAATACTAATGCGAGTTTGTACACCGACACGATGCATTGATTACAATAACAAAAAGTGAAACTTTTGGATTTTCAATAATTTTTTTCTCTTCCTTTTTGTACTGACGTTAGTGCACCAATACAAAGGCACAATGGTACACCGACACGAAGCATTGATTACAACAACAAAAATGAAACTTTTGGTTTTTCAGTAATTTTTCTGTAGTCTTCCTAGTATTGAATGAAAATCACTAATACTAATGCAAAACGGTACTCCGACACGTAACACGTATTACAACAACAATTTTGGAACTTTTGGTTTTTTATTGAAAATTTCAATTTAACCCCTGAATGTATGTAATCAGTGCAACAGAATTACAACAACGATTAAATTTAATTGTTTTTCATTTATTTCAACTAACTAATGGGTTACAGTGCTTTAAGTGCCTCTTTTTTTAATTAATAATAAATGTATGTATACAAATGTTTTCACATCAATTAACCAGATCTGGATGAAGGTAATCTACCGGCTCCACCACGGGGTGATCGTCGTTTTCTTGCAGCTGGAGGCTAAAATATTTGCATTCATTAAAATGAGATCCAGACACATATTGTTAAAAGTAATGGTCTATTGTACCTCAGTAGAAGCATTCTCAGATTGCTTGGTACCTTCATCACTAGCTTGATTTGTTTCCTCAGGAACTTCTGTGGTAGTTTCTGCTTCACGTGCAATCTAAAACGATTTGCAACAGAATTAGAATTGAATACTTAGCCAATAAAATTCCAAATGATACCGACTCTTTTGTAATTTGCATGATCTTCATGATTGAAATCGTAGTCCTCTTGAGAGCTGACTCTTACTACATCTCGGGATCTCTATAGAAGTTAAAAGTCAATTGAGATTCACAAATACTGAGGTGTGTTTATTGCTTATTGATGCTTACTCGTTTAGATTCCTGTTTTTCTTTTTCCATTTCCTCCGCTTGTGAGCTTCTTGCAAACTGAAATTGGTTTAATTTACATATAGAATTTATGTGACATTTGTTTTAATAAATTAATTTATGAATGCTTACTCTACTCGATACTTCTCCTTCATCTGGAATATCTTCTTCCTGTGGACTTCTGGCAAACTGTTAATGAATATCGTATTAGAATGGATTATAGTGGAATTACTATTCTTCAATTGAAATAACTCACTCTACTGGGCACTTCATCTTCATTTGGAATGTCCTCTTCTTGTGGACTTCTTACTAACTAAAATGTCATAGAAATTTAATTGTATAGATTAAACAATTGATGAGTTACTATTACTTACCCTACTGGAAACTTCACCTTCGTCTGGAATCTCTTCTTCCTGAGGACTTCGGGCAAACTGTTAATGAATATCGTATTAGAATGGATTATAGTGGAATTACTATTCTTCAATTGAAATAACTCACTCTACTGGGCACTTCATCTTCATTTGGAATGTCCTCTTCTTGTGGACTTCTTACTAACTAAAATGTCATAAAAATTTAATTGTATAGATTAACCAATTGATGGATTATTATTACTTACTCTACTGGAAACTTCACCTTCGTCTGGAATCTCTTCTTCTTGTGGACTTCTGACAAACTGTTGGAATGATACAATCAAAAATAGTGCAAATGGAATTTTATGATACAATTAGCTTTACATACTCTGTTCGATACTTCTCCTTCATCAGGGATTTCTTCCTCTTGTGGACTACGGACTGACTAATGGAAACTCTAATTTTATCAAAATTCATTAAATTCTATTTAAAATATTCTAACTTACTCTAACTTGACCATTATCTTTAGGATATATTGGTGCTCCAAACGTTACAACCAATACACTAACTAATATAATTCCAACAATTATATTATAACTAAATGAAGTCATTTTGTATTATTATGGAATATACTGAAGAATAAATTGATATGAATAGTCATCCACTTTTAATTAAACTGATAGATGAAACAGTGAAACATCACACTTTATATATGATGCCAGTAATTCTGATGAATAATTGAAATTTAGTGACAGGAAATGTATATAATAATTTATGAATAAAATGCAAGTGTTGCATGTTATGCCACTGTATATGAGTCAAGTTCAACTACAATTCATATTCAAATACTGAAGAACAAATTATAAAAAATAAAAGTCATTAATTAACTTCCGACTACATACAGGGAATTTTGGAAAACACAAAGAAAATCATAAAAATTATGAGAGATTAATATAAACTAGATGATTGATAAAAGTAAATATTTGTTGATAAGATAAGAAGTTAATTAAATGCACGCTAATTACATGTTATTTATGATTATCAAATGACGATATCATTCAATTTAATTTTAAATTTTATCATTTTATTCATTAGAATTATTTAAAGTTTCTTTTTGGTTTTAAATTTAGTTGATATTTCTTTTCTATTTTTTGGGCTCATCTTATTTAATTGTTTTCCTTTGGTTTTTTTTTTTTTTGTTATTACGATATGCAAAAACAGAAGTGTTTTTCATCTAAATGGTTAAGCAATTTGTTTTATTTATTTTTTTAAATTTGGATTATTTACTATGTAAAATAAATAATTTTAGATGAATTTTATTATTTATTATACGTTTAATTACTTTATTAATTTTGTTTTTTAAGTTTAAATTGTAACGTTTAAATAAAACATTTTTTTTTTTTAAATAAATGATTCAATTAATTTTCTTAAAGAAATAAAATTATTAACTGAGGATAATTAAGAAATAAAAATAAAAATGTGTTTGTTATAGGTAAATACATTAAGTAAAATTTGTAGTACAATGATAATCATGTTTCTTTAATAATCATTTTCATTTACTTTTGTATCCCATTTTATTTTATCTGTAAAACTACTTATCAACTGGTTGTTCTATTAATTTTTAGTTTTATAATATAGTTTCATTTATAATTCGTTCATCTATATGTATAATTTATTATATTTATATACAACAACTATAGAAAATAATTTAAAAAAATTAAAATTAATATCATAAGAGAATAAACAAAATGGAAACATATTCCAGAATCAAATGCTTCTATTGATTACAACGAACTGATTATATTAAGGATAAATATTATTGCGTCTTATGAATCGGTTTTTACCATTATACAATATTCCATATGTGATAAACGTAATTTGTGTGTTTCAGTGAAGTGAAAATTATTTGATTCAATTCCATTTAATGAAACGAGAGAATTTAATTTTATTCATTAAATGTTCTGTAACGATGGATGTGAATTTAAGTGAGGAAACCAATTTATGTTTTATGTATTCATAATATTTTTAGTAAGAAACATTGGTATTTTAATCGTGTTTTCATTTAACATTATTTTCTTTTTAAATTTTAAATTCATTCATTATTTATGAAACGGTGGGTTTTCATTAAATAGTTTACGTGTATTTTTGTTATTCATGTTCAGTTATAATCAGATGTGCATATTGTTCAGTGTATGAAACCTATTGTATTTAAGTGAAAGCGTTTTTAATCAATTTCTTTTTTTGTTTGTTTTTTGTTTTTCTAAACTTATGATTTTCCATTTCATTTCAGGGATTGAGCACTTAGAAATATGAATTACATAATATATAATTAGGTGATGGGAACACAATAACATTACTAATTTAATAACAAATTTATATATAATTAGTGTAATGGAAACCAGTAATTTGGGCTTTAACTACACAAACATGTCAAATGACACAAACGTAAAGGATAACGTAATAGAATTTTTAACACATGAAATTGTATGATTGTATTAGAGACTAAACATGTTTATGTTCATTTTACTTAAAATAGAGATTCTTTATCATTAAAATGTTGTTACAAATTAACGTTATTCACTTTTGTAAACTTAAAATCAATATACAGGACAAATCCATTCAATTTAATTATTTGAGTCTCACAAACCGTCCATTAGTCTAGTTAAAGCTATTTTCTTGTCACCATTGTGTTTATTGATTTTTTAAATTTCTTTAGTTTTCCTTTTTATTTTATTAAAAATGGTTCAATTTGTTTACTAATTAAATTGTTAATGAATTACCAGTTTATATAAATTCCATTTGAATGTGCAACATTTTAGTGTTTTATCAGTTAGTTTCAAATAGTCGATTGTATTTTTATCTTCTTTTGTTTTGTAAACATTTGACAACTATTGATTCATAATTATAATCTAAAAAATTTTATTCAAACGGTTTTGTAATTTTCCATTTGGTTTCATTTTAAAATGACTTTTAGATTATTTGATTCCAATTTGAATACACAATTTGAATTTAATTCTATGAATACGATGAATAGTTTTCACAGTTTATTTTAATATTAACGATATTCTAAAGTCCCTCCATTTCATTAATTTTATCTTAACGATCTTAGATGGATAACGAATTTTAATTTTTAAAATATTTTGTTTATTATGAATGAAACGATAATTAACGATAATAATTAAATATCAATTATTCATATTAATACTTATGCACTCGAGAGAATTTCGTTATTATCAATTATATTTAATTTGTGTGAATTTCAGTTATACTATAAGACTTGAGTAAAGCTTTGATCCAGCATTTTATTGATTTAGTTATGGATTTTGGGTTTTAACGATGGTAATTTCTCTTACAGTTTTAAAACAATAATTATGGTTTCCATATGGTAGATACATCATAATACATAATTAATAAGAAGTGTCATGAGTTTAAATTATACTTTAGTTTAGTAACAATTATCTAATGAGATTCCATTTATTTATGACGAATTTTTATGAATTTAGAATAGACAAGAATAGAGAGAGAGAGAGAGAGAGAGAGATTGAGAAAATTTTAGAGCTAAGAAAGATGATATTTGAGATTCGTTTAATGATAATGATGTTTGATGACATTTATTACGATGGTAAATATGAATAATTTCGATCAATTTTTATTTCCATTTACAAAAATTTAAGTTCCCATTTAGCTCTGTTTATGCCATTAATTCGTTCTTAGCAATCTAATGTGAAAGTATTTGTCAAGGGAGAGTTGTTGCATTACTTAATTGGAAATCAAAATGTTTCACGAAACATAAAATAATTAAATTATTTAATTATTCTAACTATTCTTCTAAATTAACTGCATAATTAACATTAATCTACAAGTATATTGCAAACAATTGAAATTTAATTTAACTAGTTAATTCATAAATTAATATTTAAATTGAATTTAATAACGATATTTAATTGTAAACAGTTTCCTTCTTTCATTTTTGTGATTCTGTATAGAACTGAGCGAAATCACTTAACTGTTATACTCTTCTTTAATATTCATTTTTTTTTTCTGTTAAATTTTAAATTCTACGTTTTATATACCGCGTTTAGTCGACATGAAGAATGTATGACTTTTATTATTATAATTATGTATTTAATATTAAACTGATTATATTATAAATATTTGAATTATTCATAAAAATAGACGAGATTTCTTATAAATCATTTTCATTTTTTTTCACTTACTTTGTGTGGATTATATTAATTTTTTTAATTCATTTTAATATTCATTCAGATCAGTTTAAATAATCGATAAATATTTAATATTAATTTTAATACTATTGATAGTAAACTAGTGTATCATCTATTTTCATTTAATGTTTCATGTCAATTCAATTATAATATGTTATCATTATCTATTTATACAAAGCATGACTCTGTTATAAATGTATGCAATAAATTGCTAAAAAATTAATCAAATTAACTTCAAGAAATCATTCAATGATAATAATTATGATTTAATTTATGTCATTATTAATCAATATTAAATACAGGCACCCTAATTGTTATCTTCTTCATTGATTTTTAATTCTTTTTTTTGTTGTTGTTGATGTTCATGTGTTTATATTAATTCAATGTTTATCTATAATAAGTTTTAATAAAGTTAAAAACTAAATTACTTATACGGTTTCATGCCAGTTATAAATACATGAAATTTATGTTATAACTTCACTTTGTCGTCTATTTTAGTATATAATTTTATAGTTTCTTTTTTTTCTGTTTATTTTATTATAAAGCTTTCATATTTCATTAATTCATCATATTTTTTTTTCTACGTTTTTTCTTGTTTTAGAATCAGTAAATAATTCAATAAAAGTTTTTCTATAAATGAACAAATCGTCTGAGCCATCATTAATTCCATCATGTTTGTCACATTCACATCTTCTTATATTGAACGACTCAATGGATTGATTTACTTGATTTTTTAATTTTTTAATTATTATTTATTATTAGTCTTTCATCTAGATTCTAATATTTTATTTAACTATTCATTCACGAATTGTTTATTTTTATTTTTTGTTCACAGAATCATGTGTATATTATAGAATATTCTATTTAAAAGCTTATTAATCCCATCCGTTACTACTTAAATATCAGAAAGTCATGTTAGAACCATTCAATAATTCCATTTACATTATTACAGAAACATAAGTTACAGTATTGTAGTATTAATCAGTGATAAATTTATAGAAATATTTCGTTGTGGCTTTCATATTACCAAAAACCAATTGAATTTATTAATTATATTAAAACTGTAGGTAAATTGTATGATGACTCCAATCCAATTAAATAATAAAATCAATAATCTCGTCTTAATTTAACTTCTAATCATTTCAGTTACAATACATTTTTAATACGAATTTTATTTTTGCTCTTTTTCTTTATCTTTTATTTTTTTTTTTTTGTTATTTGGCTGATTGCCATCTTTGTCGTCATAAACGTAATTAACGACAAAGATTTTCTTTTGTTTATCCAATCATACATTGCGGTATTTAGCTGTTAGTATAATCTCAAATGCAATTCCGATACGATTTTATTAATGTTTATCATCCATCAATCTTAAAGTAGTAATCAGTAAATGTGGTCACGTATTTATTTCTAATTTCAAACTACATTATACATCGTTTATAATTCAATCTACTGAATGGTGTTCAATTAGTGACTATCATGGATCAATTTAAGTTCTTTGATAAAAATCATTTCTGATTAAATTCATGATATTCAGCTATTCGATTGATTTAATAAATTTGTTGATGTTGTTCCAGTTGTTGTGTTTGCCATTACGGCTGTTGTTGTACTTGTCATTACGGAAGATGTTGATGGTGATTGCATTATTAATTCATTTGTTGTTGGTATTAGTGTTTCAGGCACTAAATGTGGTGTACGACTTGATATTGGTGGCAATATTGGACTTGTTGGCCATTGATAGCCACCAAGTGCTGCTGATGATGATCCACTTGGTACGCTTCTAAAATGAAAACTATATTTTTGGCATATTATTAGGCAAATGGGTCACATCTAGCTAATTATGAGATGGATTACATTGTTTACACACACACACACACACTCTCTTTGTTGTTCATTACTTTATTGTAAAAGATAATAAAGGAATAATAGATGAAAAACAGAAGATATTTTACTTTAAGTACCACAACTCATTAATTTATGAGGGTGTTAAATTGGAATTTTAGTTATCAAAGACACGTCTTGTTGTATTACTAACACCAAACGTGATTAGCAGGCAATAGAATTGATTAGAAATTAAAAAGGGATTCACTAAATTGGGGATAAATGTAATCTACAAAAAACGTTTTAAAATTTTCACTAATTGATTATCAGTTTAGCATTTCAATATTCTTACAGAAATTATTATTTTAGTTAAATTACAACGTAGAAAGAGCAAACATCTAGTATTCCTAATGAATGTTTTTAAAATAGAAATAGAATATTTAAAAATAAGCTAAGAGACATAATTTGGCTTAAGCAATAGACTTGCAGTTTTAGTGGCGTTTCAGTTACTGCAATAAGGACAGTTTCAGTTTCAAAAGAATACTGTTGTCAAGATACGTTTAAATTGAAATTGAAAGTTTAAATTGGAAAAATCAGTGCAATTAGAGTTTTACACTTTAAATGTATTTTGTTTTGGTATTTAATTTGTAAGGAAATAGTGACAGTTAAATAGAAGTGTACATTAGAAAGATCATTGGCTACAAGACACTTGTGCTAAATTAATTAACGTTAGTAGTAGATAGACAGAAATAAAATATATCTTACGTTTCTCATTATGCGTTTTGTAATTTTGGTATTTTTATGGAAATAATTTTGTATCATTTCAATTATGATTGAGTTTTAACATATTTCGTTTTTGGTATTTTAAATGGTCAAAATATGTAACAGTTTTATTTTCTATTTTATTTTTTTTTCTATTTGCTGTGTATCCCAGATAGAATCCCGCGTAGAGTATCCAATAATTATTTCGGTTTATTATTTTTTTATATTTTGGTTTTTGTTTTTATAAATAAAGTTAATGGGAAGTTTTATATTTGTTTAATAAATTTGTGTAAGTAGTTATTCAGAAAATGCTTTTGCTTTTTTGATTTCTTAAAATACAGAATACAAATAAATCATATAAAATAATATTAATGGCATATTTTGGTAAATTTTATTATTCAATTTGTGTGCAAAATTTGCATTGTCAGGTGTGTTTTGGAGCCGTGGAATATTCACTATTCTATCATAGAACATGGCTTTATAACGACATATAAAGAAGAAAAAAAAAACAATTGATCAAAATTAAACATAACAATCTGAATTAATAATCAAATACAAAACAAAAAATAAATTTCTGTTAATAAATTAAAAATAGAAAACGAATCTTATTGAAATTACGAATTTCTAATTGAATAAAATCAAGGATTCACAATTCAAGGTGGAGAGTTGGAAAATGCTACGGGGGTGGGTCAATTAACATACCTTGAATGCGGAAGTAATAATGGTGATCCAATTGGTGGTGCTGGTGTTTGTAAACCAGATGATGTTACAGCCGCATCAGGATGTAAAAATTTTTTTCTTTGTTCAACACGTACTGAATGTTGTTCTAAACACCTGGTTATTACCGATGGCAATGCCTCTAATTGATCCTACAAAAATATCAAATTAGAATTCATTTCTCAAATATTCCTAAGAATTTTCTCTGTTTACTTGAATTAACTGCATTTTTTCTTCGAGTGTTGTTAGCCTTTCTTCCATAGCATCTTGACGAGATGACATGTCTGATACAATCTCATATACAGTATTTTGTGTCTACGAAAGTGAATAGATAAATCATTATTGTTTGTTTATACTTCATTAACAGAATAATATGGTGATTGATTATTCTATCTAATTATTTTTCAAGTCTAAAAGGGTTCTCTAGTGTTTTCAAGGTTAATTACAGTGAAATGTATACTCACTTTTGCCATGTCGGTAATTGTATTAGCATTATCCATTAACTTTCTTTGGTCCATTTTTACTTTACGTAAGCTACAATAGAAGAATATCATAAGACAATTTCTCATCATAAATAAATTGATTTGCCGTTAAAATGTTTGTAAAACTTACGCATAAATTGCCAATAAAAATTTCCGTTGATGTGTTCTCACACGACCAGGATTTGCTCTTTTCACCAGTCTTGTGTATTTATAGATGAACCACGTTTCCCTTAGAACATTGGCAGCAGCATTTTTTAACTAAAGAAAAAACATAATTCATAATTAATATGTTCATTGAAAACAGCGAGTACTTTTTAATTCTGTTTATCATTTGTTTTAATCCAATTATGGACGCCCATAATCGTAGATTTGTTCATTAAAATTAACAAATTAGTCTCATTTACTCGTTAAACGCAGTTAATGTGATTAGCTTAGCTGTTGGATTATTAATTAAAATATTAAAAATCTAATTGAATAATGATGCTACTTACTCGTTTCGTTAATTGTGTGTCCATCATAAAATTGTGTACATGCTTTTCAGCTCTAGTTAATTCTAATTTTCTAGAAACAACTGCAACTAAAAGAGCTGTACAACCAGCACCCTTTGGTCATTTTAAATTTTAATGGTTTTCGAATAAATGAAATTAACGAAAACCGAATAAAATTTGTTTTTTTTTTTTTAAATTCAGTCGAAGGATATAAGAAAGATAGAGAGATAAAAGAAAGGAGAAAAATAAATAAGAAAATTAATTTCCATGTTATTTCGTTCAATAGTTAAGTGTGAATGAAAATAATATTCGTTTGAATTATTTACAATTAACGTTAACATGAGAAACATTAGTGCAATAGTAACTCAATGAAACATAAAATTTATCATAAATTTTCAGGTGATTTCACTCATTTTGCTTGTTTTTTTGTTGTTCATAAAATTGTCTAAAATAAATTACAAGTATCAAATTATTATTAGAGTCTATTGAATTGCAGTGTTTCTTAGTAATAGAATAAATATCAACATTTTCATAACGGTGAGATAGTTTGATACAAAACTTTGTTTTTCTTGTCATTCAAAATACTACAAAACGTGATGTCATTTAAGATCACATTAAACATTGATCTCAACTTTTGGAAATGTTTTTCATTTATCATTTAGTGTCAATTGGTTATTCCAATTGGTTATTTAAATTAAATTAATTGTCAATAAAACATGTAGACGGTTACAATAATAAACTTAAAACTTATTGTTTTACTATTTAAAATAATTCATTGCTTGTGTATTATTCAAGTGATTCTTGTACTTCACATAAAAGTAAATAAACGTTTTTATTTTATTACCAGTGAAAAATCATATTTCCACATAAAAAAATTGTGTATTTTAAAACCATAACTAAAAAGAATTTAAAAATACAGAACAATTAAATTCTGTTATACAGAAGAAATATGTTTTCGTGTATTTTATTTTATTTTGTACTCACAAATTACAGTGATTTATTTTTTTTTTGAGGCTTCAAACAAATCGCAATGCGAATAAAACGGATTACCAATTGATAGGATTATACAATATGAAATTTCAATTTGAATGCAAATAATAAAACAAACTGACATCAAGGTGAAAAGTGTTTCAATTATAAAAAAAAAAGACGAACAAAAACGGATTATTGTTTTGTATTCAATTTTATCGGAAAATTTGTTCCTTTATTCCGACCGGGGGGATATTTATTAAGGGAGAATACATATGGATTTTTAACATATAAAAATTATTTCACACAATTTTTAACGTATAAACTGAACATATATAAATTAGAGTAACAGATTTCGTTGAAAGCATATTTGTTGGCGTTTTTAATGCTTTTGTTTCAATTATCAAAAAAAATATTAACCAATTAGGACAAAAAACAACAACATATGTATAATGTGCATCAAGTAAAGTAACATGTTTTCATTTGAAACATAAAAGTCATCTATTGTTACATACAATTTCTTAAAATAGATCAATTTTCATTATTATTATTTCATATTTATTTATTATTTTTCATTTTTTTTTTATATAAAAACGGGATGGTTCGCATTTTGTTTTAGTATTAATTTAATTCTACTGTAATTTAGTTATTAGATTAATGTCAAATTTTATTGGGAAACTGATAAAATTTTCACCTAAAATAATGTTATTGATTACAATATAAAACGAATTTGATTTTGTTAACCGAATAATAACAATTAAATTTAACATGTCTCTCAAAAATTAATAAATTGTAACACAACCGGATCACAATGTGATTGCATTAATCAACGTATAAAATTTTGTGACTTAAAACAAATCAAAGTATTCATTATTAAATTTGTGAATAAAAAGAAAATTATTTGATTGCCAATGTTTAAGATTTTATTACTTTTTTAGAATAAAATTGAATTTTTAGTGAATTTTCCTTTGATTTGATTAAACTACGATAAAAATTCAACACTAGAAAAAAGAAACAACTATACATGATTATGCCACAATGAAACAAAACATAACAACAGTATTGTATCCATGATTGGATAATTGTTCAATAAAAACGATAAAACACAAGCTCAAGATTAAAGTTCAACGTAAGACAATTGAAACGATTGACTTAATCCTAATGCTCAATTAAAATCAGTGATTTGCTATTAAAACCATAAAAATAAATAATTAAATTGACACAAGTACACTATTATCTTATAGAAGAGAATAAATACATGATTGCATTTAAATAATATCATTGTATGACTTTAAGTCAGTTATTTGAACTTAAGTCAGTGTTTTATTATACACAATTCACACTGTTTATAGAAGTTTTTTCTTTTCAGTTTCATAGATTTTTCAAAAACAATGTCTTCCACATATTTGTTGTACTTTCATTTTTTATTTTTTTTTTTGAAAAAATCTGTTATCAATTAGAAGGATAATAAATGTTTAACTAAATGACTCACCATTATTCCCGTACTGACAGCAATACCGCGGCCACAATATGTATTTGGCACAATATCACCAAATCCTACACTTAAAAATGTGATGGCAATCAGCCACATTGCGTTTAAAAGATTCGCGTGCTCTTCATCATGAAACCTGAATTATAACATTTAGGGAATAGTTTTGAAATGAAATAAAAACAATTTCTCTTTTTTTTTTTTTTTTTTTTTTTGATACTTTTTGGTTAGTTTTTCTATTTTTTTTCTCAATTAAAATTGATTAGTTGTGTTTTTCTTTTTCATTCATTTTGTCATTTTAGACAAATATAAATTGATATTTTCGCTAATTTTTCATTCATTTCATTAGAGATGTTTAACCGTAATTAGAGACATAATCATCATACTTATTAGTTTTATCCCATAGAAAAAACATTAAATTCCCCGTTTTAATTCTAATCCGATGCAATACGAACCAACCAATAATATAATTATAAATATTTTATATTAATGTAAAATCGTTTAATTATTTATTCAAGATTATCATTTAGTTAGTTTAACCGCATTCTTATCAACTTGTGCAATAGTAGAACTATAAAATATCAAGAATCGTAAATATTCTATAATATCGCAAGAATATTGTAAATTTTGATAATTAGTCAAAGTAAAAATGATGCAATCCGTTAGAAACACACTTAAGGAATAAAATAAAAAGTTAAAATTAAGGAAAGTATAAAAATAAAAGATTAAATTATTCGAAAGAGAATATCCATTAGGAATTTGATAAAGAAAAGGATTTAGGGATTATCATCTTAATTTTATTCAAATAGTTGTTTTGTTTTTATTTTAATGAAGTCATTGATCTTTCTATGAATAAAATTTTCATTGTTTATGATTGTGGATCATTATCAGTTAATGGTAAATTGTTTGCTTCAATTGCAAAATTATGTAAATTAAGTAAAATGAAATATTTACCTAATCATCACCATACGATTAGAATAATCGAAATATTTGTGTGGAGTGTGTAGCCCAAAATCAAAATAAAAGAATCATAAAATAAAAAATACAGAACAATCGCAATGAATAATTTAATGTCATACGCAAATGCATTATATTGATATGAATTATGATGTTACAGTTTCAATTACTCAATGAATAACTCTTAAGGAAGTAACACGATACAGTATCATCCATATTATCCTTATTGTTTTCCATTATCATTTAATTGTATCTAAATTCACGTATCAAAGTGTTTTAATTTATCATCTTATCCAAACTAAATTTTCTAATAATTTGTACGCAGAGTGAATTCATTTTATAATTAAAATATTTAATTCTGTGTTCGTTGTTCAATTGTTACTAAACATTCTGTTTAAGCATAGTAATTCAGCATTTTCCCTATTAAGATATGAATTTCGTGAGAACTATTCACGGTTGTTTCTTATCGTGTTGTGTTATAGAGCTTAAATTTATAACTAATTGTAATGTAATTATATTCTTGTTCCATTTATCTTTGGCAAGCATAATTCAAAATGAGCATTCAATTCAATTGATATCTTTAATTTTATTTATGTTTGTTATAAATAAAATAAAAATTAAACCAAACTAAACATTATGTATAATGATTTGCATAATTTTATTCTTAAATAATTTATTTTCTTTTTTATTTTTGTTTTGTTTTTGATTCAATTACTTACCACCATGCCACATGTTAATGTAATTCCTCTTCCACAATATGTATTTGGTACAATGTCACCATATCCGACACATAAAAAGGTGATGGCTGTTAGCCACATCGAATTTAGCAAATTAGCATGTTCCTCATCGTGAAACCTTTATCGTGTACATATAACATATATAGTTTTCAATGTTTATATCAAAAGCAATATTTTATGTTTTTTCTTCTCTTCATTTATGGTTTCCAAATGAATTGAATTAATAAAAAAAAAATTAAATTAGAAAAACAATTCATTTTTTTATCGATTAAATGAATAATAATAAACATAAGAAACATGTTAACACACTACAGAGCCATTAATATGAATACTTAAATAAATTGATGGTTATAAAATTGATTTGATTTGTTCATCCTATTTTTCGCCTGAATTTAATGTCATTAAACAATTGCTGGTTTGGAAAGCTTTTTATGTGATAGTCGGAAAGCATAAACTCTTGTATTTATGATTTATTTAATTCATCTCTATTGTGTACATAGTTAAATAAATGTTGATGCTGTTCTTTTATCTCATATATTATATATACAGAATGCACAAGGCAACTTTATTCCATTTTCATTGATTTGGTAAACGAGACAATATTCATGTGAGCTTGAAATTCATTACGAATTTTCTTTAAAAATGTTTATTCTTTGATAATCAGTCTGATTAATCCTATTAACTGAGATGGATCGTTTAATTGTGGATCACAATTTTCATTGGATTTTAGTTTTGGATTCATAAGCGAACAGGATATTGAATTGTGAGTGTATACATTGACTACCAAGAAATGTTATATAGATTTTCTCAATTTTCTAAAGTGTTTCACAGCATTTGATTTGAATTTCACTAATAGACATTAAATTAAATGACATTATCTGTGTCCTTTGAATAACGTACATTTATGACAAAAACAAAAACTTGTGCATTTAACTGAATTAATTTCATAGGGTATAATGCATTTATAATTAGGAACGAATAGATAATTATCGATATTAATAAAAATGACCCATGAATATTTATACACTTTTAGATGAGTTTTAATGATGATTGATATTTAGTTTTATATTTTTGTCAGGTGGGGTTGGTGGGTGATAGGTAATTAAAAACGAAGTGAAACACACAAAGTCTGTTAATGAAATTAGTTAGCATTGCTGTTTAATAATGCATGAGGAATCAGACACACTTTATATGTTTAATTAAAGGTGTCACACAAAATACGATTCATGACTGCTGAATCTTAAACGATTTCAATTTGATTAAAAAGTGCTATTTGTATGAAAAAAAAAAAAATAAATCCGAATTGATTTAATCATGTCCAGCTGTAATCGCAATCCTTTATATGCATCAATTTATTATTTTAACATAAAACAGAAAAACCAAAAAATCATAAAACAAATTGATCATGGATGAATTAAAATTAAAATTAAAATTGAAACAATCATTCATTATAAATTATTAATCATTAATTAAAATTAATTTAAAAATTCAATGACACAATCAGGTGTGAATTATTAACTATGTAATAGTTAATTTTAATACCAAATATTATCATACTCTCTCCCTCTGTCTCTCATAATAGTAGTAAAGAGTATATTGGAAAATTGTATTTTTTTTTTGTTAGTGTTTATGATTATATTGAAAAATAAAATGAATTATGTGTGAAATAATATATAAATAAAACATAAATCACATTTACATTATTAACCAAATATTTTATGTACAAACACACACTTATTGCACGTTGAATATTATTATTACATTTTAGTTATATAGAACACAAAGATCACATTAAAATTTTTGATACATTTAGAAATATTCGAGATCATAATTCAGTTTGCATGCAACATAAAATTGAAGTTATGTATATTATCAGTTATCAAATACCGATTTTATTGACAATTATCGAGTTGATCAGTTATCAAATGCATTATTAATCAAATTTTAAGTATCTGTTAACATTTATTACAACCAATTTAAAAATTTCCCTTGAAAAGAAATAAATACAATTAATTACTAATCAAAATAATTTTACAACATTGAATATGCGAATCAAATGGACACTTATCAATACACAAAATCAACTCGATAATGAGTCAATACTATTCTAGACACGTATATTGTTTGTAAAAGAAAAAGAAGTTTTATTTTTTTTAGAAAAGTAGTTTGGTACTAAATTAAAATAATAGAACAGTTAGAATTTATATAATTAATAAATAGCGTTTCATTAACAGATTCATATTATTAAAAGGAAAGTTAAATTGCGTACATTCAATTAAGGGGTGAAACAGGTTGGAGCACATTAGGTAGTTTTAGGAGCAAACAACACATAAAACAGTATAAAAACTATATGATAATTTAGAAGGTTAGAGCATCAATGCTGAATAGAATTATTAAGGAGTTTATTCTTCGGTTTTGAAGAAATATCGACCATATTGTAAGGAAACGTTTAAAAAATTTTAAGTACAAATATACTTAGGAATCGGATGATGGTATTAAGGTTTCTTCTTCTTGATCTCAAGATCATTAACAACATCGAAGAAATTGTAAACTAAAACTAAAGAATAACACTTCTTAAAACAAAATATCTTGAAAACTTTATCATTATAACAAATAATGATTGGAATTGTGCTATTGAGCGATTTCATTTTCTCTAGATTCTTGATTGTATCCAAACGTTTATTTTTACTTTTTCCAAAGTTTTTTTTATATCACAATCAAGGGTAAGTAACTAAAGCGAACACAAATAAAAGAAAATAACATCATTTAGCTGAATTTATAAATTAAATATTGTTTGATTCACATCAAGTGTTTTACCTATAGCAATTTCGTTACCTGAATTACTTTACTTTTCAATAAAAACAGAAACTACTCCAGCCGATTTTTTTTTATCAACTTCTACTTTATAATTCTTCTAATTGTATTAATTAATGAATTAATCTGTTGAACTTTCTCATTTCTTTTTTCAGTTACATACAATCGTAAATTTTAAATTAAACACCATTGAAAACTGTTGGTCTCATGTGAATTGTTATATGGCAAGGGAATATACATATGCTTAAGGAACATACTTATGTTCATATAAATAACTATTGGCAATTAGAAAAGTTAGCAGAAACACACATGTTCTTTACAATATTATTGTTTGTTCGGTAAAAATAAAGGAAGAAATTTGTATCTTTTTCTATAAAATGAATTAAATACAAAATCACTTGGGTCTCAGAATTAACTACTTTTGTTTTTTTTTCTTTTGCAACGGAATTTACAACAACATTGAAAAATAAGAAAATCATTGGTTGGTTTTATCTCACGAAAGCATAAATTTTCTTTTTGTTATCATTACATTTGTTAACATTGATTTAGTCTCTGTACAAATTACTTTTATTTAAATTGGGTAAATATCAATAAACAACAATATCACTTCTAATTTATTAAAAATTAATAAAATAATGAAATTAAAATCAAATAATTAACGAACAGACGCTACACTTTCAGATAGGTAAAAATTGTATTCTTTTACAATTAATCACACATCAATTTGTTTGTAATTATAATTATCTATTTACAGACTAACAGAGTTTTGATTTATTATCGATTCATTTAAATCTATTTATTATCAAATTCATTATTCGATTCAACATAACGACTATAAGGAGCAAATAAAATTCCCTTTCGTATTTATTTTAGCGAAAACACATTTTATATTTATCTAAATAAAATATTCAATAGTAATAGAATTATACATTTAAAGTAGTTAATTATATTAAAATAAAAAGAAAATAATTGAAGAAAAAACCAATGGATTAAATATAAAATAAAGTGAAATAAGCATTGAAGCATACAATTTTTTTTTTTAAATTCTCAGATTATTCAAATCATGAAAGTCATAATCCGGATTAAATTGTTAAAGAATATTATCAAGAATATACAGTTAAATTTCTCTAACGTGAACTGTCAAAGAAGCAGATTATTTTAGAGGATTGTATCATCTAAAATATTGCTACAATCAATTGAAAACGAAATAAATTGTAATCTCAGGTAGGATACAAATCTTCCTAAGTAATAGTTCATCTTAGAGATATTTTACTATACATATACTCTTGATTTCATTTAATTAATAAGTGAAATAAAATATCGAAATAAACCAATTGAGATAATAATAACTAAAATGTGATGAGGTTTATTACTGCTATGATTTCTTAAATACCAATTTTAAATAAATTGACTTTTTATTCTGTTTTAACTGGATGTTATGTTGAGTTTCTGAATTCAATTCGTATCGCTACACTTACAAATTAATTTTTTCTGTTTTAAATTTGATCAAATGGCTTAAATGAATACACAAAACGATAAATGAATAATGTAAATAATAAAACTCAATCTGCATTTAAGTACATTCGGTTTGTTTCCAAAGGATCATACATTCCAAATAACGTGGGATCATTTATGAAGAATATTTAATTCTATTTAATCGTTGGTCTACATAGGATTTCAAGGTGCTTATCTATTGCAATTTGCAACATTGACTAGTTTTAAATGAATTGAATATTACATGTAGAGATGTATGACATTTTTATTGAACTTTTTACTTTTTGTTTTTCATTGAGACTTTTAAAATACTTAAAGTGTTTGAGAATTTTGTCAGTCACATACCAATTGTAGATTGTTAAATTTCGAAGAAGGATAATTTCATATCAAAATAATTAATAGGAAGTTTTAAATAAAAATATATACATAATTCATAATGAGATCAATAATGCCATGATATGTAAATAAGGAAGCCTCTAAAGAATACAATGCTCAAGGCAAATTGATAAACTGTTATGTGCAACACAGGCAAACATAGCATTAAAATATACCGTTAAATTTTTCTTAACATGTTTCATTACATGAAACTTATTTAATATGGGATTTATGTAAAGGAATTTCAATTCTAAAGGTATGACAGTTGATAATAAACTTTTTATAGTTGAAATTATAACGAAAGAAAGTTAATAACTACGATCGAATTATGTTTAAAATGAAAATTGCGGATTATTTTCATAAACCAAATAAAATTGATTTATTAGTTTATGAATAACTTTAATTGCATTTAAAAGTAAAAGAAAATATGATCAAAACTAATTTAATACATTCGTAATATGATTTAAGTCCAATCAGCTTATGTCAATTAATCGATTAACATAAATTTTCATTTCTACAGTTACAATAAATATGTCACAGTTTCACTACATGACCTAAGTACTCCCTTATGCAGTAGGAATAATTTCATAACATGCATATAATTAATATCGAAGTAAATTACGGATCAATAACTAACTAAATTTATATGAATTTCAAACAAAAGAATAAAACTACATAAGATATCGATTAAAGATATAAATATTCTACAGTTAGCTTGTCATCTATGGTAACAAATATGCCAATTATTAAAAAAATCGGATCGATACGACACATAACGGACTCATATCAGAAATAACTTCAATAGTTTAAAATCAAAAAAAAAAAACAAAACCAGAATAGATTGACTTAATAATGATTTCATTTCATGCAAATTAGGTCACTTTCATAAATCAAATTTCACTGAAATGTTTCAATAATTTGTCTCATAAAACGTATGTACATGAGTGTATGTATAATTGAATCACAAAAAAAAAAGAACAACTTAATATGTAACTGTGAAGTATATTAATGATGAACGAATTATGTTTGATGTGTTATTGAATTATAATTATATGAACAATTGATTTTAAATGCAATTTACCAATACGCGATTAGTCATATGTCAACCCAAAAGCAATTTGATAAATTAAAGGTCAAATTCAAAACAAAATAAAAATTCAAATCTATTAATCTGTCGTTTAATTCTAATTTATCGCAATGTTTCATTAAACATATCATCCATTTTCATGGAAATTATTTAGAGTCATGGTTTCGATTTACAAATTTAGATAAAGTTATGATTTTATGCAACGTTGAAGTCACACAGCAGCCAGAACAAAATGAATCAATTTTCTTTATTTTAAAATGTTTGCTTAGATTTCAACATAAAAAATGTGAACACCTAGAACAATGGTTTATCATAATTTTTTCGTACATTGGACTGATTCATAAATGATAGCACATGGCAAAATGATATTAATCGATTACTTGTATGATATGCTTACAATATGAATGTTCTTTTACAATGTTCAATAATCAAAAAGGGTGAGACTTCAGGGTGGTATTCTAATCATACCATTGGAACGGAAATATTGAAAAGAATGTCACTGTAATTCCGTATCTACCCTTCTACCTTTTCATATAAAATTACATATAAAAATAGAAATCATTTTAAGAAACGTGACAAATCCTTATTTGGTTTTTAACACCAAAATGAAAATTAGAGAGTGAACGTAACTATAAACATAAAAAATCGATTTTTAATATGCTCATTCAAGAAAAATAAAATAAAATAAATATCAGATCGGGTTGATGTGTTTGATATACAAGAAAAGAAAAACTCAAAAAATTTTCAATTTGAATGATTTTCCTTACAATCCTATTTCAGGAACACTTTGAACATTCAGTTTTTTTTTTTTCATTTTTTAATAAGGAATCGGTTTTCCTTTTATCACATGTATAGTTCATAAATGATAAACCAATCGCTTGTGTGCTTACAGTATCCAATATAGTTTTCAATCAAAACCAATTGTGATTCAATGATGAATTATTAGAAATACACTGATATTCTTAAATTTGCTCATGCTATTTTATGTCATATACTGAATATATTCATGAAATTTTCAAAAGAATAACAATGCACAAACCCCATGACGATTGAATTGAATTGAATTGATATACAGTTTTGCATAATCATTCAAATACAATAAATAATATTCCATTATCATATAGAAAATAAGGGTATTGGTATATGATTATAATTGTGACTAATAATAAATTGATTGTAAACATACGGTGTACTTGATAATGATTTTAATAAGAACAGTTTTCCTAAATTTATCTGTTTGCATTACTACATTATAAGAAAACTCTATTATAATTGGCAGGTAAATTAATGAACCAGTGACAATATGAGTTCTTGTGAACTTTTCAATAAATAATTCTGTCCAATTACGACTTAGAATAAATAAATTCCTATTTCTCAATAACATGATTAGGTTTCAACGCCTTTTCGAACAAAAAATTCTTAACGAATTTACAAAACAAAAGATGCATTAAGTAAATTTCAAAAAAATCAATTTTAATTTTGGTTTTTTGTTTTTAATTAATTTGGTCAATTGTGTCAGTGATTTTATGTGATTAAGTTTAATTCTACAGCGCATGAGATAAAATAAAAATAATTTGAAATCGAATCGTAAAAGAAAATATTAATGCCACTTAAATAAAACACATAATCAAATAGATAACAATTTCATTATCATTTTTATGGAAATCAAGAACACTCATTGTTGAGTTTAAATTAAAAATTTGTTTTTTTTTTATATGAAAAATGATGTTTCATATAAAAGCTGAAAGAAAATTCTATAAATTTTGAATTTTTTTAGGTTTAACCAAAGTACTAACTAACGATTTAAATTATTCCTTTGATAAATTTTATCGGAAAAATATAAGGGAAAATAAATGTTAAAAATACATTTTCATTTTAAATGAAATAATAATCACATAACGTAGTCATATGTATTAAAATTGATAATTGAAATTAAAACGCTTTTTTAAACATGAAAATAATAATATTTTTCATATTTTTAAATTAATTTTTTTTGTTGGTTTAGACAGGTAAAACATAGGATAGAGAATATATTTTGAACAAAATAAAGAACTAAATTAATTGTATTAAAATATCTGGACTCACCTTTCACATTGCCGCAAGGTCCATGATGCAATTATCCAGAGTGAAACCATGAACACGAGTAGCACAGTTCCCGGACATATCGTCATCAGAGTCTTAAGCACGAACCTGTAGATAAACAAAATGATAAATACCATACTGCAATGTGATAATTAAATAAAATTGGAGCCATTCATTCATAGCAATAAAAAAGAAACCAAGAAGAACACTAAAACTGAATTGATACTCATTCAATATGGATACACTTAGTTCCAATCATTATTTTCTGTTGACTTCCACCCATCTATTATCCACTTCACTCACCTTGTATTAAAATTAATTCGATTTAATGCACCTATACTTCGAGAAGAAGCGTCTGTAAATAATTTCGAATGCAGTAACATAACACGACATATCAGGTACAGTCTGAGGAACATAGGCAATGATAATGCAACATCGATTGGAACTGTTTCAGTACCAAATGCCTTGTTTTTATTCGCTAATTTAGTGGTCCATTCAAATGTATATTGACCTGGAATCGGATGTATGGCACATATTGTTATCTCTAATGTTATTTGACATATTCGTTGCCAAGTCATTGCAATGCGCCAATCATCAGCACAATTGTCGATCATAAACAACTAAAATAAAAAACACAATTAGTTAATTTAATTATTGATGAAATTCAAAACCACTAATCAATTACCTGTACTTCTAAGGCGTGATAGGCTACAATAAGACCAACTAGAATCACAGTGGATACCGATATTAATGTTTTTAATGCAGTAGAATGAAATGATGCCTACGATAAAAAATCACATCATTAAATAATATACCATTTTTGCATTAACAAATTAATCATTACCTTTGTGTAGATATTAGCACTACTTAATTCATTTTCAATAATCATAACAATAATACCAAACATTCCCATAACGAGCGCATAATCACTTATACGTTTACGTTTTTCAAATAATGCCTTTCTACGTCCTAGTCGATAGCCTACATTTGGTTTATGTTTCATTGAACCAGGTGGACCTGATGATTTACAACTGCCGCCACCTAATCCTCGCTCGTCCATGTACCTAAAATTACAAAATAAAAATTTTATTCGACTTCAATCATTTCTTCGTTATCAACTAAAATACACTTCAAATTATGGAGTTTAAATCGTCTTTTGATTCTTAAAAGATGATGGCTCATTTAAAATAAATTCTAAACAAATAGAGATTCAAATGTAATCATGATTAATCTTAGATGAAACACAAGAGAATTTCAAAGGAATTCAATTGATATTAGCGGATTTTCCTTGTTGTGGATTTTCACAATCACACATCCATTGAAAATGGGTCAGTTGTTCCATTAGAAATATGTAATTATTCTCAACTAACGATATGGACCACCCCACTCAATTGAATAGCTTTTGTGGTAAAAGGAAAATGTTCATTAAAATGCCTATGGCACTCTGATTGTCTTCTACCGGTAGATAAAGATTTTATACAATTATCCGTTGTATGCTCAAAGGTACTTATTCTTATGCCTGACATTGCATAAGTAATCATCCGTTGTTATTTAAAAACTCTTACTCTCTGTCTTCTTACCATCTAATTGCATTCACCGCAGATTTTTTTATTTTCAAGTTTTTTCACCTTTTACCATTTTATAAACCACAAATTAAATTATGTAGTTTCAAAGCAAAAAAAAAATAAGTAAATAAATAATAAATAGAATATTAGTAAACATCATTACCTTGGATATTCCGAATGAACTCCAACTAGTGCGACACTGGCCTCTTCATTATTGACATTCGTTGAATCTCGATTCGTACAAGATGTTTTCATCGAGCCAGGTATCGATGATGTGGACACAGGTTTACGGAGCTATAAAATTAAATTTTAATTCAATTAGTTTCAATTTAAAGTGTTTTATTCAATTTTAAAATAATAAAAACATATAAACTGTACCAATAATCAGCTCACTAACTATAGATATTGAAAAATAGACAAAAACCATTTAGTTTAAAAACAAAATTTATGTTCCCATTCAGATAAATTATCTGTATTTAATAGATAAAAAGAAGCAACAAAAATTACCATTTTAATTTCTCATTTCAATAAGCTTAAGAATTTATATTAAAAAAAAATTATTTCGTCTTTAATTATTATCAGTGGATTAAATTAGAATAATAATTCTTAAATTTCTCTTTAAATTTATTAACAGCACTCTAAGAGTTTTATTTGACAAAAATATTATGTGTATTGTTATGAATAAGAATTGTGATATTATCGTTTTAATTATGTAGTATGTTTGTTATTTAATTGTATCTATTGTGTCATCTATTGCTATAATGAAGATCATAATAGTGCAATATGTATATAAAAAAACACACTTTTAATACTAAAAGTTGAACTATACATTATGACTAATCAATTCGTTTATAATCAGATAATCACAACGAATTATATTTGGTTCATATAAAAACAGAAATAGTAAAACTACGGTGTCAATAAATGCATAATATGTACATTATTAACCTTTCGTGTTCTTGATACATACATATGTCATAACATAGTATTTAGTTGTGGATCTTTTATCAGTTAAAATACGTGTATATACGATATTCAGAATAAAATACATAAATTCTACAGTGATGATTTTCATTGAATTTCTATTAAATACATTTTATTCATTTTTACATTTCCCAGTACAATTTTATATTCGTTACAATTGAAGCAAGATAATGAATTTTACATTGAATTATGTGCATTTGCTGAGTGCATTTAGAAAAATGCAATTTTATTTTATAATCTACCAATCATTACGTGTATTGAATTTTATTACATGTTTCCCCCTAGTTTAAATGAAAAGAAATAGAATCATATACACAACATCTATTATTAGGAATGATTTTCAATCGATAACATTAAATTGGTATAGTGAATGATTTAAAATATGTATGTGATGATTCACTATGCTATTCGTTCTTAAAGCTTTTTGATTCACTGCACTAGAGACGAATAACAAGTGCTCATATTCCTTAGAGAATTTCGATTGGTCACTTGAACAATTTTTTTATTCTCTAACATACTGACTAATATTTATGATTCTATTTCGTGCTACATTATTTGTCAATTCTAAGTTTTATACAAAGTAATTGTGCTTTCTGGATAGAATAATAAGTGGACAACTAATAAATATAAAAAAATTTATCCTTATAATTGGCTGCAGGTAATAGCATTGTTAGCAAATAAAGAATTTTTAATTTTCAGTTGTTATTTGACAATAACGAACACATTCAATCAAAATCATGTCATTTGATCAATTGTGAATAAAGTAAACTGGTAAAGATAATGTGCTTTAAATATAGAAGAGAATAGTAAAGAAGAGTAGTAGCGTTTAATTGATGTTTGCAAAGTAAATATGCCAAAGATCACCTTAAATTTAGCTAAACATGATGGAACCATTAAATGCTTAAATCCCGGGTTTAGATCCAGTCGAATCATCTTGATGGCATATCCATTCTATTAGCAATGTAATACGGTTTTGCTTCAATCTATTTATTTTGAAAATCATTTAGTTTTTTAACATCCATAACAACAGTATTAAATAGATGATTGATTTCACTATTACTCATGTGTTAATTAATTAGATATTCAATTTATTTTTTATCCTTTCAAAACATAAAAATTAAACTGTGAATATTCGAGTTATTCAAAATCATTAACAGTTCAGCCGCACTTAAAAATCGTAAATAAGTCATCATTTAATTTCGGTAACGATGAAAATTTATACATTGAAGTTAAGCAGACAATTTTAGCTTAACTACACATAGATCATTGTATCTAATTTAGTTAAATAATAAATGAATCACATCTTATATACAAAAATAAAAATGAAAAAATATTTTTCTATTTTCATATGATACATAAAACAAAAGAAGTTTTGAAATCAAAACTAACGACATTTAATTTATATCAACAATTAATCACCTGGAGGTATAAGGTGCGGCTATCCCTACGTCAGGTCATTTATCAGAATTTATTTTTGGTTCAATTTGAAAATTAATTCAATCAGATTATTATGACACAGTTTTATTAAATTTTTACATAAAATGATTGATGATGTTGTATATGATCGTATTATAAAATCCAACCATATAATGGACCAATCGGTAATTAACGTCTTATCCTTTTTCACAATACCCGATGATAATATACTTTTAATTAAATTGTAATTTATTAATTCCCGTTGGTGTCCTAATGGACTTATAAATATTCCTTTATTATATTGCAACACTGATTTCCGTATCGTAGTTGACGCTAATTGAACACTCACTAACAACATGATTTGAAATTTTTCTGTTCATACGTTACACTCCATCCTGAAGAACTGAATTCAGATAAAAATAAGAATGTTGCCCTTAATTTTTATTTTCATTTGATTTTTATATTAAATAGAAATATTTTAAACATTTTAAATACGATTTTGAAAATGGGAAAATTTTATTCTGTGATTGATTTTAGCCAAATGAACGTTCATTAAGCATACATTCTTTCTTTTGAAATAAACAGCATGTCTCATTTGAGTATAATACGGAAGATAAGACAAAATCGTTGGCACACAAATTAAGATTCAAATATTTTACATAAATACGCATAACGGTTATATTCATTTATGTATATACCGTCGCCACATTAATATTATGATTATAATAAATTATTAATAACAGTCACAATGTTATTTCTCAGCTGGCAATAGCAAATGTTCGTTCTATAATTCTATAATTTCATTATAATCAAATGAATAAAACAGAGTCAGTAAGATATTTTGATTTTAAATATCGCGTACACCTTCAATCATCCATTTGTTTTAAATGACTATTGAAAAAAAAAATTCGGCTTCCATTCAATTGGAAGCTATGCATAACAATTGAATGGAATTTTAACACCAATTTTCCAATAAGAACAATTTCTTCATCTAAATTTTCCTTAGGTGCAGGATATTACTATAGGTCGCGGTGATTTACATAAAACCATTAAGGATTCAACTTAATCTACTTTTATTGAATTTTCACAATTCCATTTGTCAATTTTAAATATGCAACAACAAATATATTATATCCACAATTAGGTTAATTGCATAGCAAGATTGAATGTGTATTATTCTATGTTATATGTTTTACCGATGAATTTTCCAAAGTGTAACACGAAAAAAGCAAAAAAGAAAAATATAACAACTACAACTCGAAACATTAAAATATATGACAACGATCGATGATAAAGTAGGATAGTTATCATTCAAGTTGGCATGTTGGCATAGTAAACATTATTCGCTATACCTCGCGCGACATAGAATTTTTGAGTTTGAATAATACACACATTTGAATTTTTAGCTTTCGTTGAGGAAAACATAATTTTCTTTTTTTTCTGTCCGTAAGCGCCTAGTATTATTGTTTTGTGCCACATTTTAGCAAAATATGTATAAAACAATGCGGTAGAAAGACATAATCACCATTTCAAATAATATTGGTGATATCGTTTAGAATATTATTTTCCTGTTCGCATATTAAGCAGTGAAATTTAAAATGCATAATATGTTAATATGAAAAGCAACAAATACAACTTTTCAAACAAAAATTATATTCTCAATTGAAATTACTATTGAGAGCCATTTTGAAATGAAAACTAATGGAAAAATGCATCACAATTTTTCTTAAATTTACAACTGATTTATGACTTCACTTGAATATGAAATTGTCTTTTTCTAAAAAAATAAAATTGACGTTTCAAATGAACACTAGAGTGAATTTTCTTCTTCAATTTTCTCTGTTAATGTAGTAATTACTATCGCTAAAACACTTCTATTCATAATAACTAAAATATTAAACAAAAAAACACTTTCAATTTGCTACATACTTAATGCCATTCGTTGTAATATTTCTCTAAAAACCACATTAATGTTATATTTCCATTAGTCTCTGGTCTTCTATATTTTATGTTTGATACAAGAAGAGTTCATATTTTCACAATGAACACACAAATGAAGAATTCAGTTTCAAAGAAAATAAAACTATAGAATCACATTTATAATTTATTCTTATAAAATAACCGAAAAAAAAAAAAAAAGAAAACCGATACACAATAAATCTACTGCAATAAAGGAAACACTATGAGAACATTATACGAAACATGAAAATGATATCGATTCCAATATTCAAACACAATTTTCATTGGTCAGATTAAAAACATTGCAGTACAACGGATACAAAGATATTGGGTGAAATCGATTTTCTTTTGGTCGACTTTTAGAACTCATTACTATTCCATATTGAAACCACCGATATATGTATACCATTCGTTAATATTTCATACAACAATGACGTTCGCCTTCAATATAAAATTATATCAAATATTATTATTCCTTATGAACACCAAATGATTGGAATATTTTTCAGTTCTTTTTCTTTGTTGGCATAAAATTTATGTGACAATGTTCATGTAAATAAACATATACACACACACATCAGGTAAATATAAAATAAATTATTTAGACTAGCAATTAAGTACACTAATTACACATTATGATTCAATGGGTTCATACCATACATTATTCAGTAAATAAATCAAGAAGTAAAAATATATTACTCTATCTCTATCTTCTTTAGTCGCTCACATCAAACGAACAAGAAAACTCATCATTCATAGAAGATCAATATTTTATGATTGCATTAATTACACTGTTCATATGGTTTACATTTGAATTAATACACAAAATGGAAATTATTACTTCTCTTCATTAATAATTTTAGTGTAATTTATCCATTAGGTTTACAGTTAATAATCAAAAATATTTAGAAAAGGAGTACAGTTATGATAACTCCATTAATCACAACATAATGATGATATCAAAATGATGTATGATACGAAGATCTTTATAAATTATACTTTGATTTTCTATTCATCAATTGTTCATTTTCCCTATCATTTTTTTTATAGAATTTGTGGTTCTTGTTTTGATTCATGACTATTGTATTTTCATCGGAATAGGTTCATGATCACATAAATCCACTACGATGATTTGACCAAAAGAAAATGAATGCAAACAATTTCAATTACTTAAAGGAGAATAAAAATATCATTCAATTCAAATTATACGATTAAAAGATAAATGGATAATTGACTTAAAGAGAATTAAACATTTTATTCTTCCTCAACCAATATTGAAACTAATAAATTCATGTAGGATGCATGCTTGAAAGCACTCAACTAATAAATTAAATAATTTGATGCACCACCACTATTAAGATAATTCAAATCAATTCACTTAAATAATGATTTCTCTTCAATTATGTCTATGATTTATCATCAGAATATTTATTTTATATTACTGTAAATATTTTTCCATAATTAACATGAATTTTCCATTAGTTTTGCGGTTCATTGAGTCACTACTAATTTCGAAGGTAAATAAATCCGAAAGAAAAACCAAAAACTAATCAGAAATGAAACTAGAAAAAGTATTCTATTTTATTTATTGCATTATAATAAGCACTATCACTCAACAGTATAATTTTTACTGTCTTTTCTCACTCTCTAAGAATTTTTCATTCAATTTCCTTTTTCCAAAAATAAGTCATTCAATATTATTTATATCAGGAAACTATAAATATGATTTACTTATAATTTGTACAAACTATCTATTGTGAACACGATATAACAAAAAGTACATCCAAATAAACGAACGTCTTCAATGAAAATGATTTTCTTTTTAAAGAATCACGATTTGATTAAGAACTCTCTATTTTCTTTCGTATTTCCGCTAAATATAAAAATAAGATGGTTCGACGACTCAAAATAATACAAAATAAAGAAACTGATTAGAAAACGTTATACACAACCACAGACAATCAATAATACGACATCTAACTGCCTGGACTGACAGTTTTGTTATGGTTGGGTTAACCCACTTGATTGTAGCCATGACTTTCCTTCGGTACAATAAAAAACTAAACGTTCTACACAACAATAAGAATTTTTCCTACATCAATGTGTGTGCGATTTGATGGTTTTCTTTTTTTTTTTGCTTTATTTATTCTCAAATGTATTTTTCTTCAATGATTTTCCATTTGGGCTTTTGCCACCCTCTTATCTATTGAAGTTTGCGTGTGCACCACATTCCTCTTTTTTATTTTCTTTTCGTTTTTGGCCAATTCTATTCATTTGTATGTAGTACACTTTCAATGTGTTATGCTATTTTCTTGTTTAGTGTCATTGTTTCTTTTCACAACAACTCAATCGCCATCATCGAAAGTCACCGTTGTCTTATTACTAGATAATAAAAGTATGTTTCTTCTCACCACTTAATGTCGCGTTATTGTTCATACACATTCATTTCGATTTTCTTCTGTATTTTGCTTACTTTTTTTTGTTTTTGTGTTTTATGACTTCATGTTATGTGTATTTTGGCACTGTCCATAGGGCTTGAATAGCAAGTCCCACTTTTATAATGGTCATCCGGATAACAACTATTGAGGGTGGTTTTGGAAATTCTCATAATATTTACAGAACTCTTAGCGCATGTAAAACATTCTCTATTTCCCCGTGCGTTTTTCCTTTATTACCATCGGGTTTTCTTTCTGTTTTATTCTTCTTCTTTTTTTTTTTAGTATTGTTAAGAGAGTACACACAGCAGATTTATGTGTATATTCAGTATAAAGTAGCTGCGGTAAAAATGTCAAGACACAATCTAATCAATGCGGCCTAAGAACTTTAATGCATTGAGATTCTTTCATCACTTTGGCCTTAAATACACAACATCATAAAAGTTCAAGTAATCAAAAGATGAATAAAATCGTTTTTCTTATGATATCTTTTTTACTTTTCTTTTTTCTTTTTTTTTTGTTATTTTTCATGACTCAGAATTTCTTTTAGTGTCAATGGATACCTTTCAAATACAATAAAAGGAACATAACGGTCATTATTTTGGATCAAAATCTTATTTAAGATAATTGAATTGTGACAAGGTAAAATTAATTTATCAATGAAATTCACGTTAGAAATATTCATAAGAATCATTTACATAATTTCTTTGTTTTATTTCTATGGCAGAATATAGTACATATATTCAATGGTTACCGTTGAGTGGTTCGATGTATATTTAATATGTGATATAAATAGACACCGATATCATCCCGTTGGTGAAAAATTTAAATTTATGTTAATCGTGTAATGGAAAATTGGGTACACTAATAATAGCCGCTAATTTAAAATTCGGTTAAAGTAAAGAGTGATAAAATCATAACAAATATTTTTTATGAAAATTATATTTCAAGATAAGCTAAGTTCCTCTCTGGTTTCTTTTAATGTGAAACCTCTACACACTTAATTCCGTCTCCATTTTGGCTATTACGGTTATTTTTCATCTTTTTTGCAGTTTTTCATTTCATTGCGGCACTTCTCATTATTTGTAAATTATTATTTTTTTTTTGTTTTTCCACATTACGCATAAATTAAATTCAACAATTTTCTGTATTCAAATAAATTGATGAAATATTCATACAACATGGTTCGTAAAATGCAATCAAATATTACATTTTATGTGATTAAGTAAAAATTTTATATCTTATATCTTATAATACTTGCAATAAAATTACATGTATTTAATCTCTCAACATTTGGCAGAGTTACTATAATGCATAAATTACAAAACTCTCAATCTCCACGCATATCTAACAGTTAGCTATAAAGAGGAACTCCCCACAAAAAATTTATCGATACGATGTTCGGTTCATCTTTTTAATTAAATCTTCAAGAAATTGAACATTTGGCGTTTTTAACTGTTTCACCCACTTGGAAACAATTAATTGGATCTTTCACCAAATTAAACCTTATGGAAACAATACACTGAGTAAAATTATTCATTTAAGAAATTCCCTTTCTCAAATTGCTAGTTAACATCAACCAATAATTTATTCTAACTCAATGTGATGATTGAAGATTCGTAAAGGAAAAAAAAAGATGAACTAATTGATTTTTCCTTATTACCAAAGTGCCTTTTATCAAAATATTTATTCAAATCAATTCTTATTTAGATTGTTCATTTGGCCATACTTCAGTTCAAGTTAAATAATTAAGAAAAACTCTTAAATTTTGGTTATTATTTTTCTTAAAATTTGGTGTTCTCTCCCCAGTAAGTGTGGTTTGAATTTTTCCTGGCATCAAAAAAAAAAAAACTACAACCACAATTTTTCAATCACAGTTTTCTTTATTTTTCCATTTTCACTATTTATCTAATAAACATTTTCATTATAATTCTTTCGATATCTCAGAAAGGAATAAAATATTTTTAAAGAATAATAATAATTATTGAACCAAAATAGTCTTTTCTCTTGTGGTTCTTTTTAAACAACAAAATATTATTAATGAAAACCACCCACCACATATTATAACTAAAACTGTGCCATTTGGCTTCAGAATGTGTCTACTAGCGTAACCATTTCAATTCCAACTGATTGAGAAAAAAGTAAAATTATTATTCATATGCGTTGAACCACTCACAAAATTATTATGTAGCTACTGTCAGACACTTGGGGAAAATATCAGCCAGATCACAATACTATAATTATTGAGATTTTACACCGAAAAAAGAAAATCTCCTCACTAAAGATTGGGCTACATATCCGAGCTCACAGTCAGTGAATGAGATAGAGAGGGAAAACTGGTAACGATTTTCCATTCTGATGAGAGCATTTTCACATTACAATTACACACGCTCTCATCTCTCTCTCTCTTTTCCTTTATGTACTCCCTTCCGATTTGCCGCCATAAAAGCTCACCACATTATATTTTAATTCTCGTTATTACAATAAATGGGTAATGTGTGTATTTCGGCTACCAACTTTCGCTACATTTAAAGTACCCGAAAAATACCAGAGAAAATAAAAAACTGTTATCATTCGCTCAACCTATCCCGTTTTCATCGAACTTTTAGATTTCTTCTTTATTCATACAGACTTTTCCTGAAATTTTGTAAAAGAAATGATAATAGATCTGGTGAGAGGAATAATAAAATGTTTTGAACCCAACCCAATGACATAAAAATTATGTAGCGACGCCGGCGCCTCCGCTATGTAGTAAACATAATGTACAATTCCCATAGATATACCGTGACGTCCTCATGGAGTTACGCTCTTTTTGGAAAATTCACAATAAGAAAATTATGATACACAAGAAAGCTTCATTCGCATTGTCTCTTCATTATTTATATTTTTTCTGTTTGTTTATGTTGAAATTCATTTTAATTTAATGCAATTCATGTTTCAATTTTTTGTTATTTACATGTCTCATATCATTTTGAATATTTTACATATTCTGTCTGTCTACAGAAGATTACACTCGTTTGATTTGATTACAATTGATTTCTTTTTGCTAATATTAACACTTGAAACAATTAGAATTATTTCAACATTCTACCATTGTATTACATATTCATGAATACATAATCTTAATCAGGTTATTTATATAAAGAATATTATCTGCTATTACTTGGTTATCAGTGAACATTTGTTCTGCCAACTATTCATGTACTACAAATGTACAAAAAATTTATTTAATAAAGTATTAAAATTCCTTTCTATTTCATATCTGTTTCTGCATGAGGATCCACTAAATTCCAAGATTATATTCACATAGAATTATGTTAAAATTCCATTGTATGACATTCACGAATGCTGTGCACTAATTGACACGAAAAATCTCCGCTTTTAATATTCTCATTTTATTGTTCATGACAACAATATGAATCTCAAAGTTGGAGTCATAAAGACAATAATACTATTGGACGAAGGGTTTTTTGTTTTATGATAAAAACTGGAATCTTTAAAACGTTCTTATTAAAATACGACAGCTATGTGCTCACATTATCATCTGTGGAAAATCTTGGACAGACAAAGTGTCTGCATATTCCATTCCATTATCATTTAGAATCTACTGAATACAACAATAGTAAAAACTATAGCATCTCTATGGAATTTGTGCTTTGTTTCTTCACATTCATTGTGTCTTAGCACCGTTTTTTGACCTTTAATACTATTCTCTATCTCTCTTTCCTAGTGAAATTTACAACTCCTTTCTTTTGAATTGAACCAAAAACATTTCAGGATAAAATAACAATTTTTCAACACACTCTACTTACTGCAACAACCGATTCTTTTTTTTTATGTTGTTCTACATTGTGCGAATACTTTTCAACAAAAAGTTAGTTTTATTTCATCTTATACCCATTCCGCTTTTTTGTTTTACTTTCCATTTTTTATGTGTAAACAAAACGTTTAAGTTGATGAAAAAAGAGAAAAAGTAAATGTGGCATAGTAACATGACTGTATATGTTTATAAATAATATTCCTTTCCAGAGGGTAACCGCATTACAGTAACTTGGAAAATGATAACGATATGAATATCTAAAGCTAACTTAAGCTCTTCAATACTTCATGGGTGTAAAACGGTACTCTGATACAATTACACAAAACTTGGTAGCAACAGACCAACAAAATGAAATAAGTAAAACATAACACAATTTTTCTCAGATTTTCAATTCAAACAGATAAAACATTTTCTTATAAAAGTCTACAAAAAAAATAACATTTTCCACCAACAAAAGAAATGTGATTGTTCACAACGGGGGTGCTAACAATTTTTCTTCTTTTCCTATTGCCTTAACATTTATTTAATTTTTTTTTTTTGTTTTATGGTCTCTTTAGTCTGAATCTTTTCTTTGCCAATTTTCTCTTTAAATTAAATTTTTATAGAACATGGACGAAATAGGATTTTCCATTTTCATTTTGTTTTCTGTTTTATCTTTTTGCCTTCAACTAAGTGGCTGAAATAAGATCATACCAATGTGAAGAGACACGCGATATGAAACAGAATAATTCGCACAATAATAATTCCATTGAATCATGCAATGGTGCAATATTTAAATCTTCTGTTTTTCCCCCAAAAAGTCTTGTTTATCCACCAAAAAAATGGAAAATAAAATCCGCCGATGAATATTTTCTCGTTATAATTTATCAAAATGAAAATACCATCAATTTTCAAGTCACGATTGATTATCCACGATTCTATGTGTATTCATATCATTTAATACTTTCTCTCTCTCTCATCATGTTTAACTTCAATGAAAAAATATGAAGAAAATTTCACTTCTGTTTTTCATTTCACGTTCATATTAATCTTTTTGATTCAGCAAATTTCTCTGTCTGTTTATCTTTTAAAGCCAAAAAATAAACTTTTCGACTAGTCATCACATATTTTTTATCCGCCATTGGCAACAAATAAAAGACACAGGAAAATCATACATAGTCAAATAACTAATGACAGATGCTAAACGATTAAAATTTGTCAACATAATTCCTCTAAGTGAATGAAAGCTTCTGTATTCCATTCAATGATTTCAATGTGTTGATAAAATCGTACTCATGTATTATTGCACTTATTTATGATTTTCAACTGATGATACCTCAGCATAAATTCATAACTCCTTTCGACAGAATAAAGGACAACCACTAAGATCATTGACACATCATATATTTTTATGTAATTTAGTATTCTTGTGAATGGTTCATGTGTAAATGTATATTCTTTAATGTAAATTGAATAAAAACTTTACAACAGCTGTTTTTTTTGCTAAGGACCATTAAACATAACGATTAAAAACAACTGTAATTAATTGTTTTTACTATTTAATAATCAATTATTTAAAATTTAATTGACTACTAACTATAACATAAAGCGAATCTAAAGCACAATGGGATTTTGTATTATTTACATTTACAACTAAATTTATTACGGAGAATTTTATTAGCCAAGCAATCTCAATTCGGATCATGTTTATTATTCGCAACGATAAACGGCATGTGCTGGGTAGTTTAATATGTGCGGTGGATTGTGTTTGTGTATAACATGGTTCATTTTATTGTCAATTAAATAGTGAAATCAATCCAAATGGGAGTTAAAGTTTAATTTTTTAGATGTTTTCAAAATGTCTAACATGTCAGTGGATAATTTGCAAAATGCAAGATGGCAAAAAACATCGTAAAGCACAACAATTCCGCTATTATAAATAACAGCCGCTATGGGGTGAAAAGTTTCTTTCTATCGTGGTAGTGGTAATTTGTGCGAAGGTGTATATGGTGTGGAACTATTTTAATTCATTAACAAACGATATTATGGAACACACTATTAAATCATCTAACGGAGAAGGGTAGGTGGTGTATTGTTTGCTATTTTAAGGATTTATCACATTTGTATTTATTAGTACCGTTTTAACACAATATTGCAATGTATCACTGGTAGCTTCGGTGAACGCCCTTCGCAAACGTGTTCTTCTATTTTGCGACAATGTTTGGGGACACAGCAGTACACCCTAAATTCATAAGATTAATTTTTACATAATTTTTATGTTTTCTTTTTACAGTTGGAACATATTTCAATTCAATCTAAAGTATTTTATATTTGTATTTAGGATAAAAATATTTTTGTTTTTTTTTTTTTGGATTCTAGGATTAAATAATTTAAACAATTATGTACATGTTATATGTATGTATTCACTAGTTATTATTTTAATCTAATGAATTTTAGTTTAAGGTTTTGCCACGTTTTATACAATATCGTTAGACATGATTAGGAGAACTAACAGTAGTTTAACGATTCTCTTTCAGGTGAGTGGGGTCAGTTTCATACAAAAGAAAAATGGTACAATTTAATTTTGGTAGCACTTAAAAAACTTTTCTTGTCACAAGAATGTTAAACACAACATGAAAATAATATGAAACAAACAACTCAATTAAATACACAACTACTAATGAAAAACCATAATAGAATTTCCACGAAATCAACCCACATGTATGGTGAGGGGTGAATTTTGTAATAATACAATTGCAAACTCTTCTTATGTAAAACCAAGAATATACATAATCGTTTCAGTCGATCAGTTATGTTAAAAGTAAGTAAATAATAATGTGAAATAAATACCATTCTAACAATATTGATAGTTTTAATTTTGAATAAGTCATTGTATCGATATGTCGGCTGGTATCATCATAAACAACAAAGAATATTTCAATATCAGTTAATCAAAACTGTAAATTGCATATGTCCATTTGCCAAAGATATTACATTTCAAATGTCCACCTGATAAGACTATAAAGGACATTCTGTCCAAAAATTCAATTAAATTCCCAAATGTAATTGCATCCTTTTATTTTCATATTTCATTGTCTTCTGAATTCGAATAATGTCTGAGTAGATCAAATTAAACCCTTCAATTAAACTTCTAAAATTAATTTCAATATAAATTCATAACCAAAATTGTATTGTTTCTTCTACAATACAGTATACACGTTGTTCAGTTCCACCTATTAATTATAACAGTTAGTTCTTAAAGAAGAAATCAATACACATGTGAAATATATTAACATCACGTTACATTAAAATTTGAAATGTCTCACTATAAAGTCGAATAACGCCACATTTTAACTAGATGAATTTTATCGATTAAGACTATCCTGTTTTCCTTTAATGGCACTATTTCACGCATCAAAAACACCCTACAAAATCTGATGTTGTCCAAATATAACGAATTATTTTAGTAGTCCATCTCACACGTGAATAACATGAAATCTTCAAATCATTGTATATCAAAGGTTATGGATACATAGTTTTCATTAACAATACATTTCAAGGATCTTATCCGGCAAAATGCCAACCAACGAATAACGTGATTATGATTATTTTATTTGCTTCCTTTACTCACCACAGGATTTTTGGAATGAAGCCAAGAAAACATAAATATATAACACCAATATTGGCATTTTCATATGTAAATCCATAAAATGTGGAACATAACTATGTATATTATGTTATCCGTTTTCTGTATAGGAAGACTCAAGAATTTTCCACGTGTGCTTTTCACGGTTCATAAGTGTTGCCATATTAGACAATACATTTCATTTCATATGTTTTACATGTTAAATTATTTTGTTAGCAATTAAATAAAATAAAAAGCATTAAAATAAATACATTTTTTGAATTAAATTACACTCAAGAGAGTAATTGATAGCATATGTGTTATCAACGAACAAAATAAAATTTAAAATTCTTGTTCTACAGAACATCCAATTCTGTTAATGGTAGGAAAATCAGGTGAAGATACAACGGTTGACAATAAAACCATTTTCATATCATTTACATAAAATGGAAAGCATGGCAATTGTAAATAACTCCAACTGGCCCTATTTAATGTACCGCACACATTGAGTTTTGTAATTCAACAGAAAACAAATGAAATGTGCGCCATTTACCAAGCCCTTCATTTATGTTTTGATTTTCTTTTTTCACCAGCCAAAGAAAATCTCCCCTCATTAATTGGTTCATAACACACGAAATTCAAAGTAATTTCAATTTCAATGTATCGCGCTAAAGAGCCATTTTCTTTCGTACATAATTAGTGGAGTAAGGAAATGCCAAAAACTTTTATTTATTTCAAAACTAAATTTCGTTTAAATAAGAACTATTTGTTATGACTTTCTTTTAAATTTCCTCGAAATTAAATAGAAAGTAGCACAATTGAATATTATTTCCCAACGGGATATACTTTTATTTCCTTGAACACAAATAATTTGCCAGGTGGTAGATTGAAATGTGACCAAAAATTGAAAACTCTATTCGTTTATTAAACATAAGGTAAAGGTTAATTAAACCCCACAAAAAATAGTACATTTAAATTCAGTCACCAAATATAGAGAACGTAAACATTAAGCCATGTAACCATAATAAACTATAAATTTTTCAGGTGAATTGCTGGCCTTGTGTTGTAACCCCCCATATGGTTTGATATCAAAACCAACTGTTCTTTTATAATTTTAAAGGGAAAAAAAGAAGAAAAAAAGGTTCATCTATTCGACAAAATAGTTCAATCACCTCAAGTGAATAAATCCATTTTCTGGAGCGAGATGAACATATTTTCACTAAGTGTATTATTTAAGGATAAAATTTTCACAAAAGCTTTTAGCAATCAACTTCCAATCTTCACAAAACATCAATATACTTTCAACATTTGAAAATTTAATAAAAGTTCAACTAAGCGAATGTAACTTGGTCCACAAAGTGTATGATATCAAGAAGTTAATTATCTTAAAAAAATAAAAATAATCAAAAAGGTTACACTCTCACACAATAGTGTACAAGATCTTAAACGGATCAATGGCCAAAATGCTATAAATATAAAAATTTTCATTTCATAACCGATAAATATAGGAAATACCTAACTAATTGACCCATTCATTTGATATTGACCATTCAATACGTTGGACAGCGAAATATTGTTACCCACATCCCCAATACCATAAAATACAGAAGTGATTGGAAAATAGGCCACAAGGAAAAAAAACACAGTACAATTCACGTATTTGCCTCTTTAACTGTATGGATGATAATCGTTATTTTTATGATTCTCTCTTGATGTTGAATTATTTTTTTATGTTACACTGAGACTATATACTGATTATATTATTTATGGCAAAAGAAAAAAGGGAAAGGCAATACACCCATTATACTCCTTCAACCATACATATACACAAATGTAGTTGATTTAATCGGAAATATGGTATGATAAATGTGTGCACATGCCTATAATCTCACCCTTAATAATATACCTTTAAGGGCTCCACTTATAACTGAAAATTTATGATGGTATATCCATTCCTATGATTGACTATTTGAAGACAGCTCTGTTTCAAACCAACACTGATTTTTAAATATTTCATGTAATTTCACACAATTTCAATTACAAGGATATCACCGATACCTTCTTTGTTACTGAAACGACAATTTTAAATTGTTCAACATAAATTCACAAGTAATTCATCGGAAATTTAATTTACCTCTAAATGTACTATATAAATCACATTGATTAGCCAATGTGGCAGTCATAAAAACGTGACTCTTTACCCACAATTCGATTATTTTAAATTGTAATTACCCATCTCTGTTTATGACGATACTTATCAGCACATGTAGGGACAAACGGACATGTAAATGATGTTCATTATACAATGTATAGTTTCATATAAATCGATACAATTTCATGTAGTTCAAATTGTTTTAATTGTATTGTAAAGTAAATGATAAATTCCCAAAATAATTATGTTAATCTGAACACAAAACATAATTAATTATTTATAGAATATTAATGCGTTGTTCTGTACACCACAAACAACAATCATTAAGTTTCCAATCCGATTACAAATAATGAAAATTATTTATGAATTTTTGCATAAATTTTTATACAAAATAACCAAAAATTGTATAGGAAAATATTAGATAAAAGATAAAAATCCATACAAAATGAAAACAATGAAATTTACACAAGTTAACCGAAATAAAAGAGATAAATTTAAAACAACTTTTCTTCCGAAAAAGAAAACAAAAACAAATGAAAAATAGTAAGGTGAAATGTTGAATAATTCATTAACTCTCACCCACACACAAGATGGAAAACTATTTAATAGACTTTAATGTTATAAATTCCTTAACATATTTTTTACAAGACCAACATAATATTATTTACATTTTTTATTGCTATATTATGGACAACCACACAAACACTTGAATCCAAATAACATTAATAATGAATGATTTTTTGTATTTATGTAGTCTTTGGTTGAATCATAAGAAAATTAAAATAAAAGGAAAAGAAGATTTCTGTTTTTCATTCAATAGTTTTCAATTTAGAATAACTTAAGACGATACTAATTAGTTATAATTTATCCGTAAAAAATTAAAACTAAATTCATATAAATAACCACTGATTTTCGTGAAACCTAAAAACACTGTAATTTTATCTTGTTCTCGAATCATACCCATACAAGAAAATATTAATTTGAAATCGATGTCAACATATAGATATTCGTTCATAAAAGGATTAAACTTAGAATTAAAACAAAACACGTAAAGAATGTCGGAAATGAAATGGAAAGAAGATGTAACATGGACAAAATATTCGTAATTAAATCCAGAAGGTAAGAGAGAACATTTTTAAATGTTTTTGTGATAGTTAAGAGAAAGGGAATTTTTTTAATGAGACACATACACATGCCCTTATCAGTCAATTAAAATCATTTCAAATGGACTCACCTGTTTAAAAGGGTACATGGCACCATTTATGCGTAACGAATCCGTTGCAATGTGAGCTATACCGGATGATACTGTCTCCCCAGTTTCACGTAATTGTCTCAATGAAGAACTCGGCACAGGATGAGAATGTATACAGTGTCCTGCATCATAAAAATGAAGTTAATATTAATTGAATTTACCATTGTATTTATTGATTTGGTTTCATAAATTTTTGAGTTTTTTTTTGTGGCCGATGGATTGTGTTTCTTATAAAATTTCATTGTATTTGTATGTAAAAATAATTTAGGATTCCACATTTCATCACCAGCCCAATAGATTTTAAAACGTTCGACTGGTGGCGAAAGGTTGAAATCCTACTCATTACCCATATTCGTACTCGATTCCGGTTGTGAACTTTGCCGGATCATTTTTGAACCAGCTGCTAAAGACGATGTTATTAGTACAGACGGTACATGTGCCTGCTGCATTCCATGGTCCTGTAGAAAAACCAGACAAATAGATTAGAAGTTTGTTAATCACAATAACTAAATATTCATTCAAATCAAATTAAAATTGACACAGTTTTAGTATTTCGTATTGAAGCAAAATGAAGGCTGAGCTAATTTTATTATTATTGTTAAAGTTAAAGCTAAATGATAAAATATTTTCCGCACTTCCGCTAGATTAATAAAAACTGTAAGAAAAACACTACAAGACACAAACTCATGCATGAATCTACATACCCGACTGAACAGATTATGAGAGCGCACACTCTCCTTTGAAATAGAACGTGCCAACTGCAGCGACGATACTGGAGCAGTTGAAGCCCGACGATCACAACTGCGTAACGGACGACACCGTTGTGTTAAAATATTATGATATCCTGCGGTGCTTCGATAATGATATGGATCATGTTCACGATAGTGGACATTTGATACTGATATGATTGGTGTCTCTAATTTACATTGAATATCAATGTCTGGTACTGAACGTGTATTATGATTATCGCAAGTAACTGTACCAATACCAACAATACTTTTATCACTATATTCCTCACCATCAACCGTGCCAGCACTCTCTTCAGAAGTACCTTTTGTTTGTGATAGTTGTGGACTCACCAGGTAAGTAGATGTACGATCCTGTCGTTGCAATATTGGTTTTGTACCGGTCGGACCATTAATTGATGACATTTTTCCCGTTTGTTGAAAAAAATTACCGCTTGTGCCACCACTAATAGCACCACTTGAACCAATACTGGCCACCGGTGACGAATTTGTTGGTGTCTCATTTTTAGTTGTTGTCACGACCAATAGTGAAGCAGTTTCATCGGAACTACCATATCCCGAATTATTAGCTGGTTCTGTTTCACTATGCAACGACATTGTTTTAAATGTTGCACAATCGTTGGTCTCATAAAACACTAATTACTTTTTATATCTTTCAATTGGTTTTGATTTAAAAACTTCGCATAAAATATAATGTGCTGGTGATACAATCCATACGGTTTTTCATTCAACATATCTGTAACACGATAAAAGAAAATATTTAAATTAAATTTATCTCTTAGGAGGGTGTTAAATAATTCAATAGGGGATGAAATGAATTGTATAAAAATCTCTAATATAAAAAGATAATTTAATTTTGTCAGCAAGAGATTATGCAAATAATTTCACTCTACGTCATATCTAATAGACTTAAGGTAATTCTATATTTATGTTTTCTATTCTTACATTTTTCCATTTGAGTCTATAATGATAAATGGAATTCATTTCAACTTAAATTTCTTGTTTTTACTTGGAAAAATGACAAATAAATCTAAAGTTGAAAAGGAATAATTGCTAAAATCAATCAAAACGTCTGTCTCAATGGGTAAGAGATACATTTTTCCCATCAATTGAGATATATTAATCAAATTTCACAGGTATATTTCACGTAAAAGCATTCAACTTTATTTAATGCTTAGAACACACATTAAATTAAATTACCAATCAAACTTCTGAGTTACGCAATATTAAATCTATACAGACATGCGAAAGCTCTAAATATGTTTCATTTATCTTCCATACATTCATACATTGAAATTCCCTCTGGAATATACAGAAAGTTAAACATTAATCGATTTTTCCATTTTTATTTTCATGGATTTTCATAAAAGAATTAATTTGATTACTGTCACAGAATATTACCATTTTCATTGGAAAAGGAAATTCATTAAATTTATTTCTCATAACCATTCAACGTTATGAGAATATCAAATGACGTCTATTAAAATCTTAATTATTGTGTGATTTGCAACATACCATTTAATTATATTAATATCAGAAATATGTTCAATGTCCAATGATTGACTAATTTTTAAAACTTGGTTAACTCGGTATACTTTATTATTATTATTATTATAACATCTGGTAAACGTGAATAAAATTAAAATTGATTCGTTAGTCGTTTATAATACCCAAGTATACTGTCGTCCATTACTCAATTTTTAAATAACATCACATTGTAATTAAATATTTTCCTAAATTATGGCTGTGTACCATCAAAACATTTAATCCCTTGTGGGCTAAACAGACTCATAAATGTCACTTGATCTGCATTAAATTTTCCGTATTTTATTTCATCTCAATCTTCCCTTTTCTTCACTTATTACGTACATTATGTGTACATAGTTAGCCCCCCATTTATAATCGTTCAGAATCTTTTGGGGCTCTTCTTTCTTAACTTCATCTTATTTATTTTTTTTTTTTGATTTGCTTGTTTGTAATAAAAACTCCGGTTCATTTATTTTTCTATGCTGAATAAACAATCAAACTACACCATCCGGTTAAGAAAATATTAGGTTTTTAGCATAGCACCCAAAAAGAAAATCTTTTCGCAAGAATTTCAGATCTAACATAATTATAGGTTACCATAGCCGTCTACTTTACGACTCGTTATTCAAGTCTCATAGCAATTCCTTAAAGAAACTGCATTCAGAATTCATGAAATTCCATCAGCCTCATCTTATTTCATGTATCAAACAATTTTTTATTAACAGAAATGTTCCTAAGATATTTTCTTCCTTTTTTATTTTTTTACTCCGGCGGAATCCAAATTTTTTATGGTACTCTAACCAACCGCCACAAAATTTTTAAATAAGCAATGAAATTTATCAAATAAAAAAGTTGCATATTTGTTGGTCGTAAAACAAAATTTAAATTTCACTGAAAAATAAAACAAAACAATAGACACGCTATTGTTATGAATTCATAATGAATCTGCAAGATCTAAAGGTAAAATGCTGAGAATATTTGGCACCCAAAGCACGTCATTATGGACTAGGATTACAACCAATTAATATTACTCTGGTGGGTCTTTTTCTTGTTCTTTGATTTCAACGGTCACCACAATTAAGTTGGTCTAATTAATGGAAATTCAAACATTAAACTCTTATTCAATGGCTACCTGGTCAAATGGAAATTTCCAAAAAATACAAACAATATAAAATAGAAAATACATAACCGAAATTATCATAATTAATGGTGGGCCGCAATGATATAGAATAACTGGACGGTTATTATTTTATTCCTTTTATCACGTACCACATGGAAAGTACATTTTAAAAGACTTCAAGGATAAAAAAAATCCATCCTTTTCTACTAATTAATGCAATTATGTTTCATTTAATATTCATCCTTTTGTTTCATCTCATCTCAAAACTCAATTAACAAGGAATTTAACATCGCAATGTTTTCTTTTTCTTAACTTTTCTTAGAGAAGATTGTTTTACACTTCTTTTTGGCATCGTTAAAGAACATTAAATGTCAAATGGAAACAATATGATGAAGGTTTACCGTATATCTGTATATCTCTCTCACTTTGGATTTCCGAGATTCATTATAAATTTACGAATCAAAAAGATGGTATTCAAATTGTCGTTCCTAATTCATAATTCACATCAATTTAAGTGTATACAATTTAAGTGATGCAATGATATCGTTTTATCATTGTACATCTTCATTCTTCAAACAATATGATACAATTGTGTATGGGGGATAGACATTTAAGGATCGTCGTTACGTAATACACTTGACTAACTTGATGACTAAAAGTTAAAATTAACATTGGAACAACATATTTTCTTAGCAATGCATTATTCATACGTATATTCGCATCCGCATTAGACTGTAACGGTGCCATTGATATTCAAATTGTTAATTGAATGTTAAAATGTCCTTTTATTATTTTTCATATACTCCGTATCTAAATCATAACAAGCAAAACTTAAAACTACTTCAACAACAATATCAACTGTATGCCCTCATATGATAAATCTCAACAATGACATTTAGATGAGTTCTTGTTCCACTGTCACATAATTGGAAAATTGAAACAAATAATTTTATGTTTGTTGGCCCCATTCAAACTGAATATTAAAAATCTACATCTTTGTCTCTTTAAGATTCATCAAATGATATTCAAATATTCAACATAAAATATGTATGCTCTTCTGCGGTGACATATGTCATTTCTACTTTAAATAGCAAAAAGTAAATGATAATATCATTAAAACAAAAACTTTCTAAATGTTATGAACATTTTTTATAACATTAACAGAAAAATTATGGAATTTTTAATTAGTAAAACGATAAATTTATTATATGCGTACAATTATGAATGAATACTTAAATAGCAGAAGTTTATGCTTCATATGTATACCACTGATAAGAAACAAAATCGTAACAACGCCATGGAAAGAATGAAACAATAATCCGCCTCATATGACTTTGTATCAAATATGTGGTTTAAAGCCACTATCTATACAAATATTGTGACGCGGTATCGCATTGATAATATTTAAGACACTGTAAGTTTGCACTTATTTTTATTCGTAACCATAAACATAAAACAGATTTCTTTAATTGAACTTAAAATAGAACATTTACAAGGTCTCCTCCTTTTCTTGTAACAAATATTTCCATTGTGTTTTCCCCATAAATAAAAACGGATTTTTCTTTATTCTGCTCCTACTTAAAGTCTAACGGGATAAATAAACTTTATCATTTCCTGGATGCTCTTGCTTCGAACTGATTTCGGATCGACTCAAATTTATCTGAATTGGAAACAGACCTTTTCAGTGGATTACGTTTGTATGGTATCACTTTCGACTTTACCACTGTATCTGATGAATTACAGTCATATATTGAGCCAATTGATGTTTTTCGTTCCGCTGAAAATGATAAACGTCGTTGAATTGCTGTCTCTATTGGTGGCCCATTTTTTTCAGCCATTGTTTCAATCTTTTCATCTTTAGTTTTGATTGTGCTTGTCATATGTAACAAATCCTTGTATTGTAATAGTTTCATTATCGTTGTTTGCCATTTAGTTGATTTTACTTCATCATCATCACCGACCCCACCATCAGTAACCCCACCATTGTTTAATTTTGTAATCTTTGAATTTTTCACATTTCCATTTTTCAATCCACTATTTTCAATTGTTAAATTCCCATTTAGGTTACCACGTTGCTTTTTCAATTCGATTTCTCTTAAATAACGACTGCATACTGGTGTGCCTGGCACAGTTAAGTCTAACTCCTTGACACTATCCATTGTTATACATTAATCAACGTAATACGTTATACCACCCACTGTCGCTAATATATCGGATTCTTTTATCGTACGGTAATGTAAAATTTAAACACCACAACATCAATCAAATTGCTACCATTTAGGATATTCCCTCTTTTCTATTTAATGAAAAATAAATATTGTTATTCATCTGTCAATTTCAAATGATCAGATACGAAAATACTAACAATTGATGTACAGATTATTTAGTTCTAATATCAAATTTATAGTTCCTTTCTCAATGAAATATCACTTTCAAATAAATCAAATGGACAACTTTTAGTTCCACTGGACTACCGTTGAACGATACTGTGCTATACATATCACGTATGTCAATGGACTTAAGCCTCATAATTATTATCAGTTTATCATTAAAATATTTATTCGTTTTGAGTTTTAGCATTCCATATCAATGGTTGACTGTTTTATCCAAATAATCACTTTTCAATGGCAACAGATTATCAATATGATCCCTATAATATTTTATCAAAGATCATAGTATGTTCACTGCCAATACATTTAATTATCAATAACATGTTTATTCTAATAATTCCACCCCTTTTACCCACATGATTATAATTAATTAATAATAAATATGTCGATTGTGTAATCACATAATCCGTTACCAAGACTCATACAGTATAATACCGATTAAATAATCCAAATTCAATGTTTTCTGTTGTCTATCCATAATACGTGACGTATTATTTGATGACAAAATCATGTTTACACTGTTATATGTCCCTTTTTCATTCATCCAACATAATTTATCATCAACATATCCACAATTTGTGTTGTTAGCAAATAATCAACGAAAAAAAAAGAAGTAAATACTTGCTCACGAAACGTAAATCATTTGAGCTCTTTTGTTTGAATTCGCACTTGTTAATAATTACTTGTATCACAGCTAATCATCAGCTGCAATGACTGGTAATAAATTAAGCAACATAATGCTGTCATGTTCACCTAAATACTAATCGTTTCCACAATTTTTTGACAGCCGCATGTACACACCATATTAAAACGTTATCTCTTATTCAGCGAATATATAAATAAAATCCTTATTATACCAAAAAAAAAAGGGTAAGTAAATCGCCATATTGATTAAATAAATTTCAGCTTAAAGATGAAAACCGAAAAAAAAACACTTCCGATCCACAAATGAATAGTCATTTATCACTCCTTATCTATTTACCATTTCATTTGTAAACGTTAATGGTCTGGTAATTGCAATACACACTGAGAATCTACTTATTACAAATGATATTGATTTGTAATTACCATCAAATTACGTTCAGAACAGAAATAAATTCAATTACCCACAAAACTACCCAAAAGCAAAGAAAATTACTTTTGACTTAGTGGCGAAAAAGCTTTAATCAATTTCAACTTATCGCAACGATAAGTTGCAGCAATCTCTGGTGATTTAAAAAAATACATAAAATCTTTTTATGTACCAAAGCATTGATCGATATATTCTCAATCAGAGTTTTCATTCTTTGATTAAGGAGATTTAATTTTCATTCAAGTTCAACCGACCAACGTTTTAATCTGTCCAATTGTATCATGCGGCTATATTCACAATATTCAAACCACTTCCAATGGCCATCAAAATGGGTAGTAAAACAACCTCTAGTTATGACAGAAGAATAAATTTTATCGTAGCACATAAACGTTCCACAACGTTACCCATAAAACTTGACACAACAATTTTAAATTTCACCGGTTCCATAAATTCGTAATACAAATAATAAAAGAAACCCAAACATTATAAGAATCATAGGAACGCTCATAAATAAAAGAGAATTTAACATTTTAAGTTCAACAAATAAAATTCGAAATAAAAACTGCATATGAATTTTACATTACAGTTAATGTATTAAAGATAGGAAATACCATAAATACGATAACGATTAAAAAAAAGAAACTGCATAATGTATGAATTGCATGCCGGTAATTTTTATTATAATAGTCAGCCATTTTTCGTTGTAATTTCAAATCCACCACATTTTACCAACAACCAAATGGTAGAAATTTAAGTTCATTTTTGCTTTCATTTCAGGTGTTAATGAACCATCAATGGAATAATAATGCCAGACGAAATTCTATAACCATAAATCTACATATTTCACATAAATGCCAACATTTATGTAGAAACCAGTGTTATAGATTATACTGTTGTTCTTACACCGTTAATATTAATAGTATTACTTTTCGTGGTTTGATCATATTACCACCCACTCATACAAGCACCCTATGCCTATTGGATGCCTAACATTGTGACATTTACTTAACATTTGTTCAAAATTTATATTATGCATGAAATACAAATACACTCCGAAACAATTAGAGCCAGAAACATAATAATTCAGTAAAATACTACTTCCTACGGAAAATCAATTCGAAATTTTTGGTAACAGTTTATAGTACACACCATAATACAATCGGTGAATAATAAAAAGTCAAAGATTTCCTTTATATTTTCGGTTCTCAATAAATGAAGGAAATTCACGTTCCACATTAACAATAATAACTGAAACGAGTCTATATATATCTCTACATACCACTCAATATATAAATCCTAGTAACTAAATAACAAGGAAGTCTAAAAAGAAAAACTTTCTATGTACAATACCAGAAATAACTATTTAAGAGAACATAAAAACAAAAAAAAAGAAACTTTTCGTTATGTTTTGTTCATCAACTATGTTTCAGTAAATTTTTCTTTTATGTTTCCATAAATCTTTCTGTTCTCTCTTACCACCTCCATACCTTAATTCACCATAATAGGATTGTAATACATAAATTTAATACCTTTTTGTATATTCAGTTAATATACATTATTCCTGTCTATATCAGGATTTAAATGATTGTAACAATTTTATGCTATATGTAAGTGTTTTGTTACATAAATTTTATGGCATCAAGTCAAGGCAGACCAATCTTGAATATGTTTTTTATTTTTGTGATGAAAAAAAAAACAATGGTTTCTAGTAACCCCCTAAAGGTAAACGATGAAAATATGTATCTCATGTTCACAAAACACAGGATTTATACCTTTGGACAAATGGGAGTATAAAGTCTCATCGCCGATAAAAAAATATAAAATACAAAAGAACAAAAAAGCGATTTATATATGGATATCTTTCAGGGGTCGTCTAATCCCTCAGTTAGACAATTTAAAATTATATATTCGCCCATATTATGATCTTTTTATTACTAAAACAATTTATTTATTTTTTATTCCTACACTTCCTTTTACTTCGCTAATATTTCTACTTAAGCAAATGTTACTGTCAGTTAAGTAGATTATATGAATTTATGTACACACATGCATTGGGACCTATAAAACTGTGGTACAAAATATCCCCATAACTTTTTCTTTCTTTTATTCACATTTAATCATCTTTATTATAGCGTTAAATTTTACCATAAACTTTACCATCCTCACAGTTTTCCATAGAACTTTAAAAGTCATATGCAATAAACATACAAGACAAAATGGATAGCTTCAAAAATGTTGACAAACTTTTTATTTTTCTGTTTCTTGTTTTCCTCTTTAAATTTCCAAAAGAATTTGATTGAGTTTCATCATGTGTCTTCTTCTTTAGTTATGCATGAAAGAGTTACAAAATTGTATGCCATTTTTCGTTCCCTTTTTTCTTTATTGCAAAATTAAACAGATGTGTTCGTGTGATTCAGTTAATTTAGATTTTTTCGTAATATACACCTGTCTTGAACGTGACAGAATGAAATATAAATTCAAATACTTCGAATAAGATTAATACCATGGATATTATAGAATCAACTTTCACCATAATATTTTACACAACACACGTTTTATGCGCAATGTGAAAGGACAAGACGAATTTGATTAAAGCTCATATGTGTTTGTGTTTTTCCTCTATTGCTTTTCTTTTTTTTCCGTTCGTCTCTCAACTAAAATCCGGTTAAAACAAAACCACCATTTGATTTAGTGAAAACCTCATTCTACACTGTTCCACTGATATATTACTTATAGTCAGTGACCCGTTTGCCCTCGTTCCTGAAAGTGAAACAGAAAAAAAATACCCACCAAGCTTTCATCAAAACGAATCCAATATTCCAAAAAAACCGGAGTTCATATACATTACAAACGTAAATTATACAGTTAGACGGGTTATGCATTATTTATCATTTTGTTAGACCCGTCGATTATGTGTTATGTTGAAATCCAAATGAAAAACAGAAAAACCATATAGAATTTATTAACCTATACGAGTTTTCCTATCGTACAACATTGAAAAAGAAAATGTCAAACTGCATCCCACTGATTGCCCACTATTACTGTAATAGATCCAAGTAAATTTTATCTTGAAATATCGGCACGAAAACCCCTTTACTTATTCTAACCAAACAATCAAATCATTTCGAATTCGTCTAACAAAAGTATGGTAATCCATTCAAATTGAATCCACTTCCGTACTCAATCATAAAATTGAATTATATCGTATCAATTCAAGGATTAATGGCCGTCATCAACAAACCAAATGGATTTTTCTTTTGTAACGGCCTATTCTCTTTCCACTTTATTCAATATGATATATAACATCTTTGAAACAACTCAATTTGTCACCTCTCTTATGTTCAAATGTGAATTTATGCTAAAGACAAGTTTAAAGTGTTTTTGGCACTGAACGATATCAATTCACACATACAGTAACGTTGATGTTTTAAAGCACAAAATGAAAATTTAATTAAAGCAAAAACATCAATTGACTGTTATTCAATAGAGATTCGATGTAAAGTGCAATTCAACCGAAATTAACAAATAGATCAAAGGTTCACTTTCATTTATCAACTACTCACTGGCGTAGGATAATAAATCACAGAGGATCAATTAAATCACAATTTCTCATGAAACGCCATCCCCCAAGCAATTACATCACATCCGAATTCCATCAACCCTGTAACAAGTATTGAGAACTTTTGCGTAATCAGCAAATAAATTCATCGATTTTTTCCCCAAATTTGGTTACTAAAAATTCCAATTTATGGTCAAAACTTTTCCATTTTAATTGCCATTGACTGTACCTACCCATAAAATTTCTAAATCACATTCACTGTACATTTAAATAATCAACCGTTAAATAGGATTGAATTTAATCCAAATATAATATACAATTTAATCGATTATTCCACAAGTATGAACCGTTCTCAAAGTGACACGAAAAACATTTTTAAAAATAACAAAATCATAGAATAATGGCAATAAAATTAGAACTGATATACTCTTCATCTCATTTAAAATCTCTTGATGCTGTTGTCAAGTATTAAAATTTTTATATTGAAAGATTACAGGCAGATGTCATACCTCAATCTTAAATCAAACAATCCACTACCTTAATTTCAGATATCCTGACTGTATATTTTTAGAATAATTGTTTAAATTCTCCTATCATACGGTGAATATTAATGATACTCTTATGAATGCATCATACATAACACTCAAAAACTAACTTGAATAATTACAATGTGCATTAGTTGAAACACCCACAAGGCATTCAATTTTGTAGAAACTCGTCTCTATTCACCATTAGTAAGTATTTACATTTTCAGTTGAACATAAAATACACAACCATTAACCTGGTTTCAGTTTTCTACTATTATATACGGTTGTTGAATTGCTTTTGAAACAAATAAAAAAAAACACTGAATTTGAAGACCAACCAGGAAAAACGCTTTTTCATTACGAAAACTAAGAAAAGTTGTACCTCGTTATAAATACAGCGTTGATATCACACCGTTAAAACGTACAGCTTTAATATAATAAGATTTTCCTTTTCAAGGAAATAAAACTTAAGATTCCAAAATGTGTGGTTAAGTGTATAACGAGAAACTGTAACTGAGTAATACACATCAATAAGTTGATATTCCTGTCAAACATCCTTCCTCAATTGTGATAATTTTATTTAACTAAAATTCCCATTTGCTACTAAAAATTTATGCATCCGAACAATTGCACTTTTATCTCAGTTTACTAAAACATGAATTCAATTCCCAAAGCTTTTATCATATCTTATCCCGTACAAGAGTGTAAATAATAAAAATCCGTACATTTTGTAATAAACTTTAATAGTGTATCCGATTTTCGTTTCTTTATTTTTTTCTTGATTTTCTTTTTCTACAGAAATTATCCATTAATATTTAAATAAAATGAAAAACTGACTGCTTATTCCATTTATTATGCATTACACACAACGAATTAAACGTCGGTTTATCCTCTAACTAGAATATTGAGCATACAAATTATAACATCGGAAATTATTGCACTCAGCGACTACATCTATTTGTTTTTCTTTTGCAGATGAATATTAATGATGTACAGAATAAATTTGAAGGTCTTTGCCATATCATTGACGGATCACTGGTTACGATCATCTGTCATGAAGCAATTCAATCAATTCCGTACATGGACCACCATATTTCGTAATCTCTATAAAATTCTATACCTAGTGTCGGTTTCAATTACGACCCTCTTTCATAATTTTCCCAATTTCATTGAGTCCCTTTTTCACTGAAACTCGTCCTTAAAATAAGGAAAACATGAAAACTTTCACATATTTTTCTATCTTGTTTATAAACTCCTTATCTCAATATCCGCTATGTAAATTTATTAAATTTTCGTTTTTCTTCTATTTTATAAACATTTTTGTCGCAGTCCTTCTACCGTTGAACGCTTTTCGATGTCAATGTACATTAACCCTATACAACCATATGGACTTTTCAATTCAAAAACTGTATTGTTATTCAATTTCTAGAAGACTGATTCATTCTTCAACGAATTTTATCGAATCCTCAGAGTGAAAATTGTTTCATAGAAATTCAATTCAAGTAGAGAAAACAATTTAAATTTTAATGTATACTTTATGATATGAATACTAAGAAAAAAACTGTGTTTTGCTTTTACCAACATACTCAATATTTAAGTAGAACAAACGTAAATTTTGTACCTTAAAAATTACCATTCTTTCTCAATTTCCATATATTTTACTTATTTTCATACTCTAGTTGAACTAACAATGATGTCTAAAACAAAAGGTAAACGTTCCTATTGCGAACTTAATATAAAAACCGAAAAAAACTTTAGTCAAACTTCTTGATGTCTAACAAATTAGAAAAAAAACAATATGACTTATCGTTTTTTCCATCCTTAGAATCACCAGGTAAGGAGGTAATTTATTAAAGTTAAACTGCATGGAACTCAATTTATACAATAAAGAGTAGAAATTGGAATAACACTCACCGGTAACATAAATTTTATCAAACCAAAAGGTGGGAAATATAGAAAAACAAATATTCTCAAGATTCAACACCAATTCTGTTTAAAGTTTTGACCGCATTGTCATAAGACTAATCAATTTAAAGTACTTTAATTAAACATTCATAAAATAAAACAAAAACATCACACATATCAGCAATCAACTAGAACAATTTAAATTGTAAATTACATAATAGAAAACTTATAATATTGTCTAATGGAATGCACCTCCACCACTTATTTTCTTCCGTTCCATATTTAATATTTAATGCAATCAATTGATAAATATTATTACAAACATTTAGACTATTCAATTCATGAAAGGTAAATATGTTCATAAAACGATGGTTTTAAATTATTAATGAGGTCAATAAATAAATATCAATGGTATCCATATAAAGGCAAATTATGCGAAAAACGATATCAAAATACAACATACTATTCAACAATTCATCCCAATAGAATTGAAAAGTTAGTCGGAAACATTAAATTTACTCTAAAAATCAATTGAGTGCCACAGTTTACATTAAATATTAACATTTCATCAATTGCTATAGAATTCTTATTCAACCATTGACGGTAAACAAGACAAAAAAACCAAACAAATTCATATAAAAAGTGTTCAGAATACAGAATAGTCTCATGAATTATGTACATAGAAATCGTTAGAAAACCAATAAAAATTGCTAATTAACTGAGTATACAAAATATAAAAAATAATGTAATAATCAACACCTAGGAAAACAACCTGTATAATGAGTATCGTTTATGCGATCAAATGTACAATATTAGAATACACGATGACTTTTCAATCAGCAGTTAATATAAAATAGCACACGTTACACCTGCTCCATTGATTCACCTTTTCCCATCGTTCATGTTGAATGAAAATTATCCCCACAAATGTTTAACCACTATACCAAATATTTTGGGGTCTTCAGATAATTTAATTGCGCCCATGATTCCATACACATACGCACCAACAAAAATCAAAAGTCTCCCCTTTTTATTAACGAAATATGGTATTGATTAAAAAAAATTATTGAAATAGGGATCCATAAACATTTTGTTATACATTTTTGTTTTATTAACATAAAATGACATTTCGATACGTAATGTATACACAGACGATATTCTATATTACCTGGACATTGTAATAAAACAATTTCTATTTCGGTGAGTAAACAATATTGGGGAAAACCCTATTTCATTTAGTTTACAGAACCTTGAAGTTTTGTATATGGCTGCTACATACTCATTAATAAATTCATAAACATTTAACGTAGATTAATATTAAGTTGAATTATGTAAAATACCATTTGACCATATGAACATAATGACATAAACTTATTGATGTCAAGTATCGATTTATTAACTTTATTTATAGGCATTAATCCATTATTAATTATACACAAAAAATAATTATTATAAATCGAACATTCAACCATCTTTTTCGATGCCATACTGTTTAATATATTCCAAATCGGAATTAAGCTTAACCAAAACAAAATTTCATTTCAACAACTTGGATTTCGTATCCAAATTGAAATATCAAAAGATTTAACAACACAGAATTTTAATAGAAAAGTTACAAGAATTTGTCTAAAACCATAAACATTGTCTATTTGTTCTTAATCCAACTGAATAACATGAAATTGAATGTTTAACGAACAACCTTCAACGGTAGAATAATATTAATTCTCTACAAGAAAATCACAACCAAAAAACATAAAATAAACGAAAACAAGAGGGAAAATAAAGAAATTTTATCTACAATAATAATAATGCCAACCACATACCAAGTGAACTCTTGTAACATTTTCTCGATAATTCCTTTAAACGAACCATTTCATATCCACGCCTCAAAGATTTCTTTAAAAAAGCAATTTGTTGATGGGAGGATAAAAAAAAATCGGATAAGATAGATGTCATATAGTTCAATAAAGCCATCGTTATTAGCGAAAAATATATAACGAATGTATGTAACAACACATCCTCATATATGGACCATTTATCAAAGATTTTATGTCATGATTTAACTTATGATAATACGTGCAATGATGGGAAAATTTTCACTAAAATACCTAGTCATCGTTGTTATTGCATTGCCAAAACTAATCACGCAAAATACTGAATATAACCGATTATATCGACACACAATCATTTTTGGATTTATTGACCTGAATAAAATTATATTTAAAACGAGGAGGTATTATCCAATTTTCCACTGATAAATTTCCCCATCCTTCCAAATAAAAAACATGAGATATCCCCCACATAGAATCTAATTAAATTCAAAATAGGAAAATATACACCTCCAACATACATCAATTGATGAACAAACTCGTGAAAATTACAATTTATTGAATCAGAAATGAAAAAAAAACACGAATTCCAATTTTAAATTTCATTCAATACCACTTCAAATACTAAAATTCACTCTGGATTTACCGCATAATTCAAACAAATAATTTCAATGATAAAATTAATTTTAAAATTATCCAATTTTCTATACAAGTACAAACTTAATTATATCCGTAATTGAAAATTACTAATGTTAATTATAAATCCTACTTTTCTCAGAACTCATTAAACAATAATATTTTCCGGAGTAAAATCACATAAAAAGAAAATCACAATAAAAAGAACAAAAAATTTTATTAAAACAGCTTTAAGGCAATTGTATCTTTTGAAAATACCTAAATCTTCTATTGGACCGTACACCGATTGGAAATGTCAAGTTATTTTAGAGAAAATGGGAAGTGAAGTGCATTAAATTGTTGTGTATTGAACTGTATAACAAATACGTGTAGGAGAGAATAGCAGTAATACAAAAATCGCCAACAGTTTCCAATTCAACTTCTCAACAACAACAAAAAAAAGCCAAATAGATGGAATAATTTAACATCAATCTAGCCAATACAAAGGAAAATTGGAAAAATCTTTTTTTTTTTTTTGGCATACATTCATATACAAAAATATATTGTTTATGTTATGGCAAAGAATTTTCTTCTACAGTCGTCTCTATCAAATACTCACTTCTCTCTGTAAAATGAACGGTTTCATCAATACGTTTCTAATAAATATGAAAGTTCACCAATATTTCAGAATTAATATTTTGAAATAAAAGTTAATGGTATTGTTCCAATATTCACTCTAAACAGTTGAAACACGTTTCATATAAAATTGAACTAACCCAATCGATCGATTCTGATTTTTACAGTTGGTGTGAAAAATAAAAGTAATTGTTGTTCATAATTCCATTGAATTGCACATATAAAATCAGTTCTTGAATCACATGCTGAAGTAATCGTTAAATATTGAATTTAAATCTTCAATTACATTCAAATGAACATAACTACGTTTCGTTCCAAATATTTTATGTCTACAGTAAGAGTTCTTATGAATTCTCATATATTCGAATACTCATTCATAACAGATTGATATCCAGTCTTAGTTATATTGAATACCATATTAATCCAGTCTTGTTACCGATACCCGATACAACCATACACCACATCACGAAAATGTTTGATATTCTTTATTTTTAGTTTTTCCAATATTTTCATATGAGAATAGTACTTGAAGCCATCAAAAATAGCAATGTTTCGTTTATCATTTGAACGATATCATACTACCACTAACGTGGGTTGAATTTCCATCATTCCAACACATGGAATACTATTTTATACTTATATGCACATCTTTTTATATAACACCCCCCTATAGACCTAAAAATAATAATTTTTTTAATGCAATTTCACGATGCAATTTAACTAAGTCAATTATTTATGATTTCCCACCAGACACGTGCAAATGAATGTATACATGCGATCATTAGCGATGTCAGAAATATAAACACGAGGGAAAAATACATTTTAGTCATCCAAAAAATAAAAAAAAAAACTTAATTAACAGAGGCGTATTGTGGGTGATTTGCTCACCTTTCCTGAAGTCTAATACAAATTGGCATCGTTAAATGAACACATCATACTCGTCACTATTTTTAATAATTGATGGTACAGTGTTCGATAAGAATGCTAAACATAATGAATTCATTTTTCACTCTCCAGTTATCAGTGAAAACTACCAATAATACGCTTCATTTGTTCCATGTGTTCATTAAAATTGCATTTCTGACAAATTTTTCTAAGCAATTTGATTAACAACATTCAAAATCACGCTATTCACTCACGATACTATTTTCGTTTTAAATTTCCATCCAAAATTAAATTGTATTTTTTCAAATTTAAACCAGAGGGACATTTATAACTTCTAATTCAACCAAATTGTATCACAGAAACGACGGTCATCCCATTAAAACGGATATAATGAATTAATGATATGTTATATATGGATGGACATGACCCACATATATTTTGTTTAAGGCACCCCATAAAGGTTGTATGAACATCCATTTCCTTGCCAGACCAGAGGAACATAAAATACAAGCCAAGTATCATTCACAGTGACACCAAGAACTAGACAGAGACTAACAGAATACATTTTATTTGTTTTTTCTTTCTTATTTTTGATATTTTGGAAAATTGTCGTTATACCCATTGGGTTAATAGAAATTTAAATTGATTCAATTGTTTTTATCCAATTTTATGTCCCATTTCTGTGGAAAATACAATACAATACCGTATCAATTGTATCTATCACAATTGATACAATTTCCAATAAACTCACTCAAGTATTAGATTTCATCTACATGAATTCAATGATAAATGTATGTAGCATATTATGTATACAAAGTATGTGGTAATACGATAGAATTGACTCCATATATCCAACATACAATTCCCCCGTGATATTTTATAGTTATTTCATCACAAACATATTGATTTTCTCTGTATAATACCAAACAACGAAATGAAATACACACGCATTGTTCTATAGTTAAAATTGAAAATAAAAATGCCCACCTATTCGTCAGTATATCACCTATGATACTTATACAAGGCGAATAAAACACCTAATTGCTATAAATTGTCAACGATTGTATGATGTGTCTGCCTACCCATCCAACCTACCGATCAATAATAACACAGTAAAATTGTATAAAAGTCCATAAATTATATTTCATCCTGCTCAATCAATACACAAAATACAAAATACCAACGATATTAATACTTTATCATCCACATTAATTTTCATTTACTTTATCCGTATTCAAGAACAATTATATTCGAATAATGAACTCCAATAGAATAGGATAATTCCATATCTCCTAACAAACAAATTCTATTAAATTCACATAAACATTTTATATTTAAAATTTCCCAAAGAAGAAAAAAAGAAGTGAAAAATAAAATACAACGAAATACACTTTTCATAACACATTTTATATATGATTTTTCTTGCCAAATAATAAAAAAATCAGGCAATAAACAGGTGTGTCGTTTGTTAGAATATTATTATAATGTGATATTTGATTGAAAACATTTACGTTTCTCATTTCGCTTTACACTCACAACATTTTGGAATAGCATCGAATAAAAAAAAAACGAAAACAGAATACCATAAAAATAAATTGTTTAGATTTATATTCCCTCTTGAATTTTTATTCCAAAATACGCGAAAATGAATATACAAGGAAAATCCATTTTATTGTGTTTCATACAAAAGAACAAGGAAAAAGTAAATTGCAAAAAAAAGAACAACATTGTGCATAAGATACATAATAAACATTGTTACCATAGGATAATATTTTTTATGTAAAATATATCCTTTCTCTTTTGTATTCTTTTACTTGATCAACAATACAACACAGTAGTAGGTGTATGGAAAATAGAATTTAAAGGTCGTCAAGACGCATATAAATCATCTTATTATTGTATCACATAGACAAATATACAAATAGCAAAAAGAAAGTAAACGTTTCATCGCAACGAAACTATTAAACCTTCAATTATTGATCGCGATTCAAAGTAATTATAATCAGAAATGCCGGCTTTTATTGAACCATCGTCAACCAGGACATTCAATGTCACATTACATATACATCGGCTTATTTAACCACCATACATTTACAATAGATTAATGTTAGCATTACATCGCTATTTACAAAATTAAATTATAATTATCCAATCAGATTATTAATAATTGATAATATCAAATAAATGTCAAGGATATTTATAAATTACACATCGAAAACAATAAAGTTACCATTTGTTATATTCATACATTCCCATCAACCATGTAGAACTAAAAAACCATAAAACCACACATTCAGATAATAGGAAAATCACCATTTTATGGATAAAAATTAATTGGCAACTGATTCTCGATAATCAATTAAACGTAAGCCAACTAATTCATAATCATATCAATATTCAAATGTAATTAATTTTATAAACGATTACCAACAGACTAATTGCTTTCATAAATTCAGAATCGATACATTTAGTATCATTAATATCATAAAAAGGAATCAATTGGTTCATTCTTTTATTCACCATAAATAATAATTCCCCCAAATCAATAATTGGGCCAAATCATAAATACTATTACATGATTATTGATTGTTTTATCCATGTATACCCTTTATTACTTTATTCGTTTATTATTACTGTGTATGGTAATTCATAAATATAAGACAAATTTTTATATTCACTATGGAAATTTCTATTGAAATAATCAATAGTCACAATACTCTGTTTCCAATTACTACAATTAACAAGGAACATGAGAATTAACAGAAATATTCACTAAACAGTTCCAAATAATTAGTTAATAATTATTTCATTTTTATTAATCAACAATAATGTTTTCCCTCATTTTAATAAAGTAACGATTTTTAATATTCAACCCATCATAATAGTTGATAGGTACATACTTGTATTATATTCACAACTGTATATAACTATAGACATTGAATAGATATCTTATGTTTATTTTATTTACATTATATGTCTTATTATTGGAATACAAAAAAAAATATTAGCCAAGGAATTTTCATTTCTTTTTTTTTTCCTTCAAATTAAATATTTACACAAATTGAAAGCATTTCAAACATCAAATAAAATAATTAAATTCAATTCAACTAAAAATGAAAAATCGAATGTGAAAATGTTTCAATTTCATCTACCATCATCCCCAGTGTGAAAAACATATTTAAGATGAGAGAAATCATAATTGGTACAAAAAGTACTTACAATTCTATTTCAATTTTCATCATGAAAATTATATTCGATGTTTTCATTCGTATTTTTGGCTCTTTTATTTTCACCGTTTTTTCTTTCTCTCTCTCCTACACTTTAATATCTCAACATATTCTCAATGTCGAATTAAATCCACAATTTATCGAAATTTGATTGAAATTTTAAATAAAAAACAAAATAACTCAATTGTCGATATTATTTGCGATCTAATTAAATATCAACTATTAGCCATATAACACCAATAATCATTTCCTTTATTATTTCCTCATTAACCAGTTTCATTTAACACTTCAATAGATTACTATCAATTTATTGGTAACTCATTAAAACCAATTTAATGTTGCATATAAAATAAATCTTTTCATTAATGATCCAAATATCACTCTTTCCGTTTTTTTATTCTTAACACTTTATAATAATAAACTGATTATACCACACACAAGAATTCAAATTAAAAAATATTCTTATTTACAATCACACCGTAATATATCACTCATTTAATCTACACGGATTATTCTATGAAATTCGACAATTGTTCTTATTTATAAAATCTTGTTACATATTCCATGGAATTATATTTAATTAATTTACTATTCAATTCCACTACGTTACAGATATGTAACATAAAGTATTAAATTAATTACAAATTGTATACTATGTCGCACTGTGCACAATTATTATAAATATCATAAAATCTAAATATTTGTTTGGTTGCATTAAAACTTATGGTGATACATTAAAATTTTTCTTATAAATTTTTACGTTATTTAGAATATCCAAATATATGATGTAATTTACAATTAGCACCTAATTTTAAGTATTCTATGTAATACTAAAAATCAGTTTGGACCACTATTTACTATAAGAATTATTAATTGAAACAAAACTTCAGCAACAACAACAACAAACAACAGTTATAAGTCAATCATTTACATGTGACCAGTGGAAAAAAGGTTTCGAAATTTATGTGCCGAATTAAATGTAATTAAAATTTGCATAATCTCTTAACATTAACTTTGGCAACAATTCAAAATTCATATTTAAGTTTAACTGTTTAGCATTATCTGATTTATTGTAACGCACCAATTATATGAAAAATAATTAAAAATAAATTTCCTATAATATTTTTATTTAAATTGATAATAACAGTTAAACATTAACATTATGATTTAATTAAAACATATGTCATGTTTCTTTTATCAAAAAAATTTTATAAACGAACACTGTTTCAGTTATATTTTCCACAGTTAAAATCAAGTAAAATTGTTTGTATCTTCAATGGCTTTGACGCACAAACTAAAACATTTAAAAATCGTTCAGTAAATTCCAATAATACATTGAATGCTAATTTTCCAATTATTGTTGTTTAAACAGTCTGTGAAAACTGAGATGCAAGAATGCGTTTATTTCAAATAAACAAAATAAAATCTCTGTTCTTATTTTACTGTTATTTTTATTCAACTATAACTACGCCACGACGCCAAGTAAAAGGAAAAACCATCCGTACACCAGAAACACTCAAACTGAACTGAACCCAATTTTAACATTTTCCGTACGTGTCGAGTGATAAATCGTGAAAACTCGCAACAAATATCAAACAGTCAGAAGGAAAATACATTGTCCATAGATTAAATAAAAAAAAACACACAAGTTTTCTCTTTCGGTTATGCTTTCCCGCGCGACAGATAAAACGAGAAAAATTTTCATATAAGAACTCAATTTCACCGTTTTCACCATAATAGACTCTGACGACTTGTAATTGACTTATGTGTTACCATTTCCTATGTATTTTATTATATTTAGCCGTCAGTTTTCCGTTCAATGGCTTTTCTATACAGTTTTTCCTCTATTTTCATTTCTAAAACTCGATAGGTTGCATTTGATTCGCACACACATAAAAAACATACCAAATAGATCATACTCAACGGTACCACATAACACTTCATAGCAAAGCGATTAGAGACACTCAATTGAAAATAAATTTGATTTCCAACGACTGACTGAATGATAACAACATTTCCATTTTTTGTTTGTTACTCTGCCTCTTTAATAAAATTCATTATTTTCACTTCATAAATGAAAAATGGAAAAATATACAATCATAATATCGTGTCTGTTCCGATTCAAGTATTCCCTTATTTTTTGTGTGTCTAATAGAAAATTATTTATGTCTTCAAAATCATCAGTTGGAAAACATATTGATCGATTTAATGTAATTTTCCTGTTGTCTGTTCCAACAACAACTTCTAGTCTCACAACAGCATTTACATATTCCATTTATGTTAGGTGACATTATTACGATAAAATCATCTAACTTGTTGTTTTTTCTTTAACTCTCCACTATTTTATAATCACATTAATGCCGCATTTTAGCATCCACCCCATTGGATTACCATTTTAACTCAACGACGCCGATTCAAAACCAAATCATAAAATAGATCTCATTTAATAGAAAAAAAAACAAGTCAAACAACCAGACTAACACGAATAATATTGAATTTCATTTTGATGATTAAATGAATACGAATAACATCATTATCCTTAAGATTTAGGACACACACACATACAGTCTCTAATACCATTCTAATAAACAATAAGATGACGGTTTAATTATAACACTATTGAGGGCATTTGGATAAAAATGTCTCGCACCCATACCGACCTTAATAAAAATCCATTAACTGTAATTGCATTTATTGTACTCGTTTACAACCAGTGGTTACTCATTTTCTTTTTATTCTTTTTAATTTCTTCGATTTGTTGAATTTTATGGTTGCCCTTGTCTTTACAGAAAATCCCATGACCATGTACAGACATAAAATACTTTACAGGATTGTAATTAATCATTCGCCAGTTTGTAATGTTTGGTAAAAGCGTTGATTAAAATCAATATTAAATTAATTGTTTGATTGGTTTTAATTTGAATATAACGCAGACGATATTGAAAATAATGATAACAGAGCGTAATTGAAAAATGTGTTTCAATTTCTTCTCGATCGTCAATCGACATTTCTTACAGCCTGTGAATTTTTCCAAATGTAATCTAATTAGCGACAACTCTTTATTTACAAAAGTGATAAAAAAACGTCTCCAATCTCCAATCAATGTAAATTCCAATATAATTAATTTTCTAAATAACCTTTATCACATTCCATAAATTTTTCGAATTTAGTTCTACACAAATTGTAATTGTTTTATTGTCAACCAACCTAAGCATTTATTTATCTCATCTCCATACGCTGAATTACGTCTTCCGTGTTACGTTAATTAGTAGATTTGATAAATTACGGTATTTGTGGCAATCCACCCGAAAACTACATCCTTACAAATATTGAATCGTAATCCATTAAACATAAAACCAAATGTTATATGGCCACACGTGTATCGTTAGGGCAACCACAAACGGTTGTGAATTTATCATTATTTAATGTCAATGTATTTAATGTTGAAAGCAGATTCCTTTAATTATAATTTTTGATAAAAACCAAATACTTATGTTGTGTTAATATAAAATATGTTATTATAATGAGCCCCTTGATGATGAATATTTAATTCTAATTAAACCAGAGCGGCCGTTGTAGCGACGTCATTACATTCGTCATTATATGCCTAATCAATAATAAACCATGAGGTCTCCCATAAAACTGTGCGCTATAAGTTTTACAAATTTTGTTTATTGCGAAATGAGATCTCATTAAATTCCTAAAAAATTTCGACTTAGTACTGTAGCCGATCATCTATTGGATTGTTACATTTCATTCATCTCGATATTAATATTTGGACTGTACGTGTGTAAACAATCGACGTTAAGATAATAAACGGCTTTTAACTGATTTTCATGGTGCCATAAAGTAAGCAAATAATAAAATGTAACAAATTAGTTTCACGTACCTTTACTAACCAAATGCTGATATTGATTGCCGATTGGGAAAATTGGGAGCATCCGATTTACAAGTATTCGACATAATAGAAAACGGTCCATTAATCCGGCAGTCTATTAGATTCGTTATGCGTTACGCAACGGCTAAATAGAATGTTTTAAATTATTGAAAATGTGAAAAATTTGAATAATTATATTACTTATTCCATTTTGTATCACTACTGACGGCAGGATCTTCATGCACACGCAGATTAAATTTTACTTAACAATTTAACACACTAAATAAATTAATTACCAAAATATTTCAATACGATGAGCTAAACAAATCACTAAACTTTAATTTCATGTTGTGGATTATCTATTTAAACACATTAATTAAGCGGATTAAAAATGATTAAAAATTTTAATTATTTTTAGTACTCAATTTGCCGACCACACGATTTTGATTTGAGCGATCTGACAGCAGTGTATCGTTTCAAAGTTTCAAACTGAACTAATATTGTTACTACACGGTTGGCACCCCTGCAAAATTCAAATGATAAATGTTTAAAGTTTAATTTTTTTTTTAATTTAAAACAATTAATTTAAACTTTAATTTTTTGCAAAAAATAGTTCCTTAAATAAATTGTTCATGTAAATTGATAAATAAATTAAACCTAAAACTAATTAAAATGCATCATCAGAATTAGATGATGTTTAGAACGAAACAATACCTTCTATCTGAAAAGTAAATTAAATTAACATCACTTTTTTTACTTCTAAATAAATGAAACAACATTGTCCGATAATTGTAATTGAATATGTTTGAAAATTATATTTAAGAAAAAAAATATGAATTGAAAATCGATTTAAATTTCGTTATCGTGACAGGGAAAACATAATCACTGAATAAGTTCCATTAGACAAACACAAAAAAAAATTATTCCTTAGAAGTTTTCTCATCAGTTTTAGTATCTTCTTCTGCTTTAGCTCCGGCATTCTTCTCATCTGTGGTACTACCACTAGTATTTTTTTCCAATGCTTTTACAAACCGTTCTAAATCCCCGCTATTAGCAGCTGATATAGCCTCGGCACTTAGATTGAATTGATGCAAAACTGGACCGATCTGTCCTGATTGTAGAGCGCTACAAAACATTGACAACGATTGTTGAAATTGCGGTGACGTTAGTGTATCCTGCAATTCATCTTGGGCTGGTTGTGGCACAGAAGGCAAATATTCCGCTAAAACTACTGCCCGTTCCGGTTCATTAACCAACTGTTTTACTTCGGATGTTGCTATATCGGTAGATAAGTCTACATTACCGCCTGCATTCAATGGCTGTCTGTCAGTACCAGTTGCTAACTCATCCAAGTAACTCCTCATCTCACCTGTAATATTAAACAATTTTGTCAAATAATGAAATCAAATCAATTATGATATTGTTCTACTTGTTGCCGTGCGATTTTCGTTGTTTGGGCGATGCGTAATCCGAGGAAAATTTAATGGTGATCCAGGAACACTGGCGTTATCGGTACGTCCCGAATTTGTCCGAGATTCGGAAGGCCGGCTAAAAATAAATTCCAATAATTATTTTTGCTATTAGCGGAATAAAGAAACTCATTGTCATACTTCATCGATCCAAGCAATGAACTTAATCCACCCATTTGTCCAACACCACCAAACAACTGCATCAATTGTTGTTGGGACATATTATTGATCATGTATTGAAGTTCACTTCCTTCACTGCCACGACCCCCACCCAATGATGTAGCTGATGGTGGATTATTCATCAAATCATTTACTCGACGACAATATTCATCATTTTTCTCCACTTTCGGTTCTTGCATCCAGAAGAATAACTTTCTTGTTGACGATTTAAACTTTAGCAGATAAACACTACCAGTTTTGCATTGTTCCACCTTCTTGAATTCACAATCATCGGGGAAAATGATTAAATCTTCTTCTACTTTTCCGCTGGTGCGATCCTTCCAGCAAAAGTGGATAAGACCGTCGTCTTGGAATAGATAAACCATTCCCTTCCTCACATCTGGATAAACCATTTTGCCGACCATATTCATACGGCCAGCACGGAACTCAACCAAATGCCGATTGCCACCAGATGAACCTGGCAGGGAGCTATTGTTACCAAATATTGGACCACTCATCTTACTTTATTTGCCTTTGTTGCAGTTTTTCAATGCGATATTATTATGCGATCTCAAAATGAGAAATTAGCCACGCTTAACTCAAGTACCACTGGAAAATAAGAAGATTACGATGCAATAAATCGACGCTAAATTACCACGTCGCGTTACACTTACAACACGTAAAAATTACTCTTTCAGTTAATTTTCTTGCTTTTCTTATGCCTCAAATTGAGAAACACTAAATTTCTTGGATTTCTTGGTTATTTTCAAAATCGACAAAATGACGATGCAATTTCTTCTTTCTTCCTTTATTTTGATTACGAACCGGGTGTTCTATTTTGATTTTTTCGTACTCACTGCTGTCTGACTGACGGTTCAGCATCGAACAGCTTGATCATTCGACAGCTCCGGTTGTTATTAAAAATTTGTACCGATCAAAAGGGCGAGGAAATTCCGAATTTCGTTTGCATTTTCCACTTTCGGCACCATTAATACCAGGAAAATAAGTGCAATTAGCGGTATTTGAAGTGCTAGAAGATACAACTACTTGCCGATTGACCCTGTTTACACTCAAGACTCGCTCTGCTCTACCCAACAAGTTACAGTTGCAAAGTGATTTTCTTATCGCAGATTGGTGGTGATTCATTCATACAAATTCGATGTAATTGATTTAAATTCTTATCCCCGGTTAATTTACATTTTAGATTACGACTGTAGAGTGCAAGGAATATAATGTCGGCCACACTAAAACCGTATTTGACCGCTGTCCGGCATACATTAACAGCAGCTATGTGTCTTACAAATTTCTCCTCGCAGGTGGTGGAGCGACACAACAAACCAGAAGTTGAAGTGAAAAGTAGCAAGGAATTGGTCCTAACGCCAGTGGTGATTTCGAGGAATGAAAAGGAGAAGGTGTTGATTGAGACCAGTGTCAATTCAATAAGAGTTAGTATTGCTGTTAAACAAGCAGATGAAATTGAGAAAATTCTGTGTCACAAATTCATGAGATTCATGATGATGAGAGCCGAGAACTTTATTATATTACGCCGGAAACCAATCGATGGTTACGATATTAGTTTCCTGATTACGAATTTTCATACCGAACAAATGTATAAACACAAATTAGTTGATTTTGTTATCAATTTCATGGAGGAGATAGATAAGGAAATTAGTGAAATGAAATTGGCTGTAAACGCAAGAGCTCGTATTTGTTCTGAGGAATTTTTAAAGCGATTTTAATGTTTCGTATTATTTTCTGTCACTTATTGTTAACTTTCCATATTATTTAAATTATATCAGAAGACATGGACACACAAAATGAGTTTCATAATGATTGCAGACATAGCATTACAGTCATTCATTTCCCATATAGATATACATTATAATTTATTAGATTATAGAGCATAAAGTTTTTTTTTAATTTAAAAAGAGATGCATTTTGTTAACGAATTATCAATTGAATAGAGCCAATGAGTAAGTATTCGTATCGCATTTGTACAGATTGCTACTCAAAGTATTCCTAAGAAATTATAATTCAATTTGTAAGCATTAAAGTTAATATAAATAAATGGGCAATAACTATAGGAAAGTGTTTTCCCTTGAAGCAACTGCATTTCAGTCTCTGGGGGTGCATTTCAATTCTTATACCGGTGAGTCTTTCGATTCATCCGCCAAACTTAGATTTACTACAATACGAATGTATTATTTTGTACTTCATGCCGAAAGGAAAGTATCTTGGCTAACCGATCTAGACTAGTTTTGGTTTAATAATTTTCTGATATATCCGATGAGGGCGCCACTATAAAATATCGACGTGCATGACATAAAGGTATATATGGTATACTAGGCCAGTGAAAATACGACATTTTGTAATTGCTCTCATCCTCTTTCGTCGATTTTGTCGATTGTTACTAATTAATTGCAATCGCTCAATAACACGACAGCATACGAAAATCGACGATGTGTAAATTGTTTATTTTTTTTCGCCGAAAGAGATGCATATTTCCCGTATTCGCGTAAATTAATCAGAATTTACAGTTTTTCCAGTAAAAAGTGATCCATTATCGTGTGCAAATAGTGAAACGTATCCCCAGCCCCAATCGGCATTGTGAACCACATCTGAATTTGGTGGAAAGCCTTCAACTCTGTAATCAGGTAGGTGTGCTACTTTCTACGCGTTGTTTCCAAACACCCGGATTCCAACTGTTGGGATCTGCATACAACCAGTCCTTAAGATGAAGCATTTGAGGACGAAAACGTTCCCCGACAATTGCCATTAACATGAACAGTTCTCTAAATGCTGTAACAGTTACTTGGTGCTCGTAAATCAATTCGTATTCTTCGACAGGCTGCTGGCTAAAAATAGCATCTTACTCAAGAGATTCGTGATGATGAAATTATTTATCTATTTGTCTTATTATAGTGCGGCATACCGACAGAATGGTTTCCATGAATAAAATCCACGTTAACAATCAAACGAAACTAACACTCGATGCACGTTTCACTGCATTCCAATCGGCACCTGTCCGGGGTCGATCATCCAGTGTACCACGCGGCTCAATGAGGAACCAGAAATTGATTGACCAGTTGGAAAAGAAACACAAAATCATGGCTGCATTGAAAGTGAAAAAAGTAAGTTGATGGAAATTCTTATGCAACGTAGTGAATTATCATTAATAATATTCTATTTATAGCGCACCTTTAAGAATACATTGAGAAATTCTACAGCACGAATGAACACATCTGTGGCGGGAGTCCGTCGAGGTATGAATCAACTCACTGGAAATGGTAGATTAAGGCGAGCTGGTAGTCTGACAAACATGGCCAAGTATAGAATTTCCGGATCCAATTTTTTAACTTCTTTATAACGATTTTAATTTAATTTTAGTGTACGATCTCGACCGACACTAAGGCGTTCGAACTCAAGTACAAATGTTAGAGCACGTCTTGGCACCAGACGACCACTAAAACGATCAAACTCACAGTCAAATCTTCAGAGATCTAATTCAAGGCAGCGTTTATCGCGCTCTAATTCAAGGACGAATCTCAATAATCGATCACGGTCTAGATCACGATCAAGGAATCGTTTAATGAATAATAATAATAATAACAACAATAATAATAACAACAATAATAATAATAATAATAACAATAATGTCCCACAATTAAATGGAAGAAGACGATTAAATCGTAACAATATGCGTAATGGTGGTAATGCAGGTGGATCAGTAAATGCTAGATTGGGAGTAAATCGCAGTAATCCAATGGCAAATAGAGGTGGTCCTGGTGGAAGAGTAGCACGCGGGAGAATATCGAAAAGGAGAAATTCTGGGGCTCCATTAAAAAATATTGCCCAAGGTGTAAGACAGCAGAGAAATCCACAGTCCCAACGAGGTCGATCAGCGTCAAGAAATCGGGGTCAATTCAACAATGTGAATAATAATCGACGTGGGCGTAGTCGAGGTAGACAACCGTCTAACAATGATGCTGGTGGCCAACGAAGAGGTAGATCACGACGACCAATTCGAGGCGGAGGCGGAGGTGGAAATGGTGGTGGTGGTGGTAAGAAGCTGAGTCACAATGTCATTTGTTTCAACTATTAACACCATGTCTTATTGGCTTTTTAGGCAAAAAACCCGCACCAAAAACTAAACAACAGTTAGATGCTGAATTAGATCAGTATATGGCAACTACAAAATCAAATTTGGATTCAGAAATGGGACAATTTGTTTAAATAAAATCTGTCCATGTTTAATTTAGTGTAATAAATAAGTAATTTCAGTTGTTACGATTAACTAATAATTTACTTTATTTGAATTCAAACTGTACATAATTATTACACTATATACTATCAATAAATCATATTTAATTGGAAATACATACATATGAAATTATAGAGAAAAGCGAATACATCTCAATTGATGGTAATAGTTTAGTTATTATTCTGTTTCTAGAAATAAGATTGGATTAATATACTTGTGTTTTAAGTACGTATAATAATATTTGAACTAAATAATAGAACTAAATCCAAGTTTTCTTCTAGTTTTGTCATTCAATATTAGTATTATACTTTGTTTCAGTATTATGGACGGTTACTATCACTATTATACTATTACTGTATTTGTTTACAATTATTAGGAAACCATTATCGTCAAAGCAACGAATCCACGTATAACAATAGATAACTTTAGATGGGCCCTTATTTTATATCTAATTATTAGTCAACAATTGTCATTATAGGATACATCAAAAATTAAGAAAATATTCTGCACTCGAGTTTATAAATTATGTACAACTTGCTCGGTAATTCATTTTAAACAATTATACCGGTTTCTTATTATAACGTTGAGCCAGTGACGAGTTCGAATCTTTCAATTCAATAGCAAGTTTGTAGCCCAATTCTGGTCTTCTATCACGACCCTCAACCATTGCTTTCACCTACAAAATATAATTAATGTTTTATCAGAAATTGTTATCAGAAAAACAGCTTAACAAATGCCATACCTCATGTGATTGTGCGATTATTCCATTGCTTGAAACGACAGTTTGTTTTGTTTTTTCAATATCCACCAAATCAACACCACGGCAACAATCATTAATTAACACTGTACGGTATCCTGCCGATAAAGCATCAATTGCAGTTGCACCTATTTTATTAATTTGATAAATAACAAAAAGAATCTTAAAAACCTATTTAATAAAATGTAAACATGTTGGAATCTTACCAACGCACACATCGTATGCTAAACCACACACGTAAATATCAGTAATACCCTTCATACGCAGTTGGGCGTTCAAGGTGGTATCAGATAACTTTTTATTATCCCAAAACACTGAATAGGAATCTACATCAGGATTCGTGCCCTTATATACTTTTATGGAATTTTCAACCACCTTAAGGTCCTTGTGTAGTTCAGCACCCCATGAATCTTGCACGCAATGCCGAGGCCACATACGTTGTTTCATTGCCGGTGGCCCAGCAAATATTACCGTGTCATATACTTGGGCACTGTCTGCATCGACCTAAATATTCACATGTGCTTGTTAATATGAACGCAATAAATAAAACGATCATCAATATAAACTTACGGGACTTGATGGATCCAACGGACGTTTCTTTACATTATCAATGAACGATACATGATCACTAGGATGCCAATCAAGTGAATAAAATACAGTATCGAATTCAACAGTGCATAGGAGATTATTAATTGGATCCATTATCTAAAACAAGATTAATCAGAATTATATAACTCACAATGGATAACGAGATTAAATGTATCTATACTTCTAATGCATTCTGTTGGGCACTGCAATTACTAATATTCAATGACCCACTGATAAAGTCGTTTTGTACATCGACAACTAGGAACGCATTTACCGGCCGTACAATCTAAAATAAGGAAAATATTACGATGAAAAATGATAATTTGAAATTGATTATGTCTTTCCACTTACAGTTTTAATCCAATAGTTCCAACAAAATTGAAACTCATCACGATCAATGAATCCATCCTCATTTTTATCAAATACTGCGAATATCTCTTCTAATCGGTCTGACGGTAACACATAAATATGCCCACGGTCATTACGAAATAAGGCACGGCAAATTAAATTGAATTCTTGCAGAGACAAACGGTCATCGCTAAAATAAAATAATGAATTAAAAATCGTTACTTACAATTCTACACATATTGTTTATCTTCATTCAACTGAAACTTTAAATGGGTTTAAAAATAATTGCCAAAATGGTATTAAATGGCATTTGGTATTGGTATTGAATACATTAAATAACACTGTTCCGTACAAATGAAATAAAAGTTATTGATTAGTTTCGGAAACAACACTTAATTATAATTTCCCGTAAATGTAATATCCTTCCTGATACAATAACTTGATAAATTATCACAATTAAACCCACTGAATTTGAACTTGTAACACACCAAATACAAATTATGAATAATAATTTATGTCTTTTATGATGTAATGGCTCTAATTTATTGTAAATCCTTACCCGTCCTTATCAAAGGCTGTAAAACAGGCGTCCATGACAGGTAAATTCTGATCCTTAACTGATTCCAAATCCGCATCGAGTGACGACAACAACCACGCTTTTAGTTCCATTATATTGCTCCAACCGATGACTTGAACTGAAACTGTCGAATTAATATTAAAAAAAACCTCAACTTTAGATTCCCCGATTTATTGAATAAACAAACTCGAATAACATACACGAACAAACTGTTTCGCATATTCTTTATTTGGTGTTTCATTCAATGTACTCTGGTAGTAAACATAAACGTAGAATTTCTAAATAAATTCATTTCTAATCGTAGGAGAATATTTTGTTGATTACAGGGACCGTTTCAAGTAGTTGAAGACAACATGGTTACAATATATAATAACATATCCTAGTAATAGACTAGAATCACACGTAGTTTCCTTTATTTTATTTTACTTTTTTGCTAAACTCGCGTTTCCAAAAATAACTAAAAAGTCTATCATATCGAATTTACACCTTTTCAAGTTCTAAACGTAACCAGCAACTGTATAAATATTTCATGTATGGATTAATAACAATATGTTACATATCCATGGCCTGATTGCAATACATAGTTTAATGATAAACATAGAATCAATTTAATATTCATATAATATACAAAAGTAAATTTGAAAATTTTACGTTATACACGTGCCAATAACTCAAACCGCAAATACCGATTATCAAGAACGTTTAACTAATAAACTTTATTTATCAGATTTCTTCATTATTAATCTGTAAATTCTGCGTAATGATCCAATAATGTTTGACGTTGGTCAATTGGTCAACTCAACCATTTCAATAATATCATCGTTAATTCTAATAAATAATAGATTAAGTGTTTATTGATTTATCATTTCTATTTGTTTAAACAATTCCATTATCTATAGCTATTTAACAATAAAATTCCAATAATGAGATAATTAAAATTAATTTCATCGTCGAAAACAACACCTAATTGCAACAAAGTTTTTTATACCAAATAATGAAATTATTATTAGAATAATACGATAAACTTAAACGTGGAATTGTGATTCTAAAAATAACAGATAGTTGAATGGTACCAACCCAAAATAAGGATAACATCAAATTCATTCTTAACCCTCGTCAATATGAATGTGAATGTGAATGACGTACTAAATGTAAATTGTTACCAATGATATAGATGCCGAAATTGTGGAAGTTTGTTATACACCTTTCTCATGAATGTTTCTTACTATTACTTAACAGAAGATAGTATTAGGGTACAATGTAAAATCGATTAATTATCACAATTGTTGGTATATTTCCAATAAACAATGACTATTCAAAAAATACGATAGAAACAAATTGGTAGTTATTTTATTTAAACCCTTCTTATTGCAATAAGGATTTAGACATTAAGATAGTAATTTTCTCATGGGCATGACAATGCAAACTTTCATTACTTGTATTTAGGTAGTTGGTGAACGTTACATGTTTTAAATTAGTTTCATAGGTACCAGGCACAGAAAGTTATATAGTTATACACTCTTTGACTCACTTTTAGTGTGAATAAAACACTTAAATGCTGACGGTTTCAATGCAAATGAATCGTCACTATCAGTCTTAATCACTGTTACCCTTTAAACTATGACATCACAAATATTATGTTGAATATATTTAAGACACAAATAGACCATCAGAAATATTTTATGCAATTTAATTTCAGATTTTAAATGTGACCGATCTTCAATTGAACACAAACGATTTTAATTTCATAATTAAATTGAACAACCGTTTAAATACTGCAAATGATATCAAAGTTATCACTTGCATTCAGTGAGGAGCGATAAGTCTTTCAGAGAGAATTTTAGTTATCTCAAAACGAATGAAGAATAAATATGAAATCATGAAATCATTCAATTGAATCATGGATTCTAAGAAACAAAATTATGGGGAATAATATGGTAAACACGATTACATTGAATTAATTAGAAATTCAATTACATTGTTAGTTAGTTAACAAAACAAACAAAATGATTGATGTTGAATAAATAGATTACTTGCGTTGATTACTGGTTTTAACAGAAATAGTAGTTACCTTATAACAGTAAATGCACCACTAACTTACTATTACACCATCACTACTTAATTTTCACTCACAATTTTACAAGAAATGAATAAATTGTTAAACAATTTAATTGCCGGCAAAACAATGATAGAAAATGATAGAAAAAGGCAATATATTAATATGACTTGCTATATGCCTTTACTTCTCATTTGTTCTCAATGAAATATATAGTCAATCGGCAATGGTATCTGGTGTGCAAGAGAGCGAAAATGCCACTAACACAGAGATAATCTACATCCGGTTGGACAAAAATATTGAAGGATCTCAGAATTCGTCCTAGTATCCGGTCAGGATCAGAAAACCACATCTCACATCAGCCGGCAAAACATTTGGCAAACTTGTCAGACAAGTACGACTTTCGTACGAATTTTTTCGTTTTGTGCTACATTTAGCTCGAATTCTCCGATAGTGTCTTTGGTAAAAGCTTTCATAAATTTACCGATTTCTGAATGAAAACATACTGAAAATTTAAATAGAATAGAATCATGTTATGATAATTAGTATCTTACATAATTTAATTACACTACACCGCGAAATTTCAATCAACCATTATATCAAGCCCTAACGCTCTTCAATCCGCTCTAATGAAAGTGAAATGCGTTTTAAATGCTAGTAAGCGACTGGCTAGTCAAACTTTGCCAAAGCTTTACCAAAATGTTGCTGTCAAATAATTCTTTAAGTTATGGGAACAATAAAAGTAAGTCCATTTGATATAAAGTTTTTTAATTACCATTGGTAATTTAATTTATACAATTTCATACAAACAAGCTGGTAATGTTTCTTTAAAAATAATTTGTTCAATTTATAATAAAATTGATTAAATAAATTTGAGAATAATTTTTTGGAAGTATAAAAATTAAGAAATAGAAACGTTATAATAAAATTCAATTCAAATACGAGATTTAAAATTAATAAAAAATGAATGAAACATGAAATTTATAGGATTCACAATGAAATCAGTTAAATATCTAATTCTTAAACTTTGTTGAAGCTATAGCTGAAACCATCTGGAGTACGGTTCAACTGAAGTTTGCCTGGTGGCTGGAATCGGTGTGGATTTTGTGTTGTGTATTCTGGTTGGAAGTGTTGTTGTGGAGCTGGTTGGAAATGTTGTTGTTGTTGTTGTGGTGCTGGTGCAGCATGTTGGAAATGATTGTATTGTGGCACTGGGGCTGGTGCTGGAGCTGGAGTATGATGATATGATGGTTGTTGTGGTGCTGGTGCTGAGAAGTGAGATCCGCTGCCTGAGAAGCTTGGATCATTGTAACGTGGATCATATTGTCCATCATCATAGTTGCCTGAATCACCTTGGTATGCTGGAGCTGATGGGAATTGTGGTTGAGAGTTGTAACGTGGTTGTGGTTGGTATTGTGGCTGTGGGGCAGCTTGTGGTGGTGCAGCTGGAGCAACTGGTAAATGATCGCCTGAAGCTTGGAATCTATAATATAAAAATACGGTTAATGTTCGCATATTATTGAATGTTATCCATTTAAATTACATTAGATATAAGCATTTATGTAATTTCTATGAATTGTGTAAAATCGAATTTGATTGTAACATTTAAAGACCTATTTAGTATAAACGTCTTAATGCACTAAATTCCAGACATCGGATTGTAATAAACGTTAAATAAATATATTCACTGAACTAAGACCGAAAAATAAGAAAATGTTTTAACGTTTGATAAAAACACAACATAATGACTGCGGTATTATGTAATAAATTCGTTATAATTTCCCATTAATATTTCAGGTCTGCCCATTTGATATAGTAAACTACACAATTTTTATATTTTATTTTTAAATTTAGCTCTCTTTGCTTCACAATAGAGCACCAGTTAGGCAAAATGCACTTTCTCAATCAATTATATTGTATGAATATTGGTTATTTTATGTGTTTCTTTGGGTGTTTTTTTGAATTCTCTTAAATAATTTTATTTTAACTATAAATTGATATTGAGCAATCGATAATCCACCTATGCAATACACGATTTTCTGTAATACCAAAAATACTTTAGAAATTCAATTTTCTGTCGAGATCTCTTTCCTCTGGTTTTAATAAAATCCTTTATATGAGATATGTTAATCCAGTAGTCACGTTGTGCCATAATGAAGGCGTTAAAAGTAGAGTAATTCAAAATAAATAGAATTGCATTTCCGCGTTCACTCGTAATATCACGTAATTTAAATTGGCGCACTTTAAATAAACAATTTCAAATAAATAATTTACCCATTCTTGCCAGCAGTGTATGAGATTTGTCTCTTTTGTCCAGTTGGATCGATGTAACTGTATGATCCATGACGGGTGCCATCAGCATCAGTCTCTTCCTTAAAGTCAATACCATCTTCTTGAGTATAAGCAGCACCGAATTTACCATCACCAGATAAATAACGTTGTTCACTAATGATTGCTGCTGTTCTTGGATCTTGATGGTACTGTTGAGCACCGATCACAGCGATAAAGGATGCAATGACGATCTAATTAACATTTCGAATAAAACAAATTATAATTTCACTCATTTTCAATTTTAAATTAATTAATTTTACTCACAAAACGATTCATGTTTGCTTAATAAATACTAATTTAATCCTGAATAAAGAATTTTCTTTTAAAAATAATTTATAAAAAAAGAAATAAATCACAGCACTGCCGTAACTAAATTAATAAAGAGAACTTAAAACGTATAAGACCGCGATATTGTAAGTAATTTCTTACAACAATGCTAAGACGGAACTGATTGCTAGATGATCAAAATCATTCGAATTTATATGAAAACTGAAGAAACCTTGAAGTTGAGTACTCCGGTTAGATGCCATCAGGTATACAATTACACACCATTAAACAGTGTAATACTTACGTATGGTACATGAAACGATACATGGTAAGACAAGGAAAAATAACATAAAATCCAAGTGAAAACATATACATTGGTAATACCAATATTTTATTAAATCCAACAAAACAGAAGAAGTATTTTGTATGGATCAAAAATTACCATACAATTTACTTACTATCAACAAATAATTTCATTCATTGTTGAATTAAGGAATTACTTACCGTAGGGTAGTAGACATTTGTATCCAATTATGTATGGGAGATTATGTACATGTATGCTGCTAAAAGATTAAAAATATATTCAATATGTTTCCATGCGACACAAGTTCCGTTCAACGGTTAATTTTTCATTTAACACTAAATTCATACCCTTTTGATTTAATTTCTGGTTTAATATAAAATGCACTGGAAGTTATTTTTTATTTATTATTGGTGTTATACAATATTGTCTTATTTAAATGAATAGCATTGAATTTACATCTGAAATGAATTCATAACTTATTGGTTAAGGAAATTTTAAATAATTTCTTCAAGTGATTTAGCAATTTATAATTGAAATGAAGAAAAAAAAATCAATTATCACATTAACGAAGGATCATGTGTTATAAATAGTTAATCCAAGGATTATTCCATTTCATAAGTCAGTAATTATTCAACATATAATACGATTGTATTGGTATCTGTGAACATTCTTTTGGAACATACGGTCGTTTAATTCAAATTATACCGTAGTTAGTGATTTGGCAAATAGAGTGAAATTAACTTGTTGCTACCATTCAATCAGCTAGCAAAGTTCTAAAAGTGAATGGTATAAATAATAAAATGAAACATACAATTGACTAAGCATATAATCTACTTTGCAAATTCAAATAAAGAGATATTGATATTCGTTACAATTTTTATTTTTCTAATAATTTATCAAATGGTTACCAACTGAAATCAAATGAACCATAAAATGGCACATAATAATGAATAAATAATAAAATTCCATAGGCATTTTTCAGTTGTTTTATTTATTATTCAAAATAAATGTAATAATATTTTAATTATAATGTTACCGAGTTATGAATAGATGACAAAAATCGTTACACAAAAAAAAAGTAATTCAGAAGTTAACAATAATCGTTAGTTTTATTTAGTTTTTTTGTTCCAATTTAATCATATGGTTTCTAATATCTCTATGATGTAATTTCTAATAAAGAAACAAAATATATAAATAGAAACATTATATCATTGATTTAATTAAAATTTGTCAGTTATTCTTATCATACCATCAATTAAACTGTTGTGATTAGGTAATCAATGTAATTATTATTTCATTTTTTTTCTTGAATTTTATATTGGGATATTATGCATTAGTGAAACGTTACATGAGCTCAATGGAACTCAATGACCTGATTGATGTTGAACAGAAACCAAAAGTCCAAAGACATTATCTTAACTATATCGACCATATGATGCTATAGTGAACATGTCTTGTAAAATCGAAACAGTTTTTTAGCGTTTTAAACTAATTCCGCTTTTATTCGTATCATTCATCTCAAAAGTATTTGAACTAAACTGGTCTACCATGAAATTTTTATTAATTCAGTCCGTTTCTTTATTTATATACAATAATTTCAATATAAAACACTTATTTTCATTACCACCCAGATCATAATTTTAATTGTACGGTGAATATTTGGCTTAAAAACGTGAGTTATTCGTTGTACATATTCTTTGTAACAATATCAACTTTTTTCGTTGTTGTTACTGCTAAAGCATAAATACTTTTTATAATTTTTTTTTTTGGTTTTAGGTTTTCAAAGAACCGCCAAAATGAAATCGGAACTGGTTCAATTTTATAGTAAAAATGGTACTGTTAACTGGTTTTCAACTGTCGCCAACCATAATTATCATTTAATAAGGTGGGAGACACTCACATATAACAAATACTTAGATGATTAAATACAAAATAAAAGTTGATACCAAATAATTAAGGAAAGTAAATTTGATGAAGTTGGAAATTGATACCCAAACAAAACTAGTTCAATGCATGTTCAACATAAAACTGCAAGTGTTTGTATTTATTTCTCTCTGAATTATTATAAATAACAGAAAAGGTTAAAGCATTTCATGGTTTTTGTATATTTATAAACTAGTCAAAGAATTTATCAGTAAAATGATGCTTAACTCGGTATCGATTAACTTAAACTGTAAATGCAATAAAATATAAACAAAGTAGAAATACCGTATGGTTTGCGTGTAATTGTACTCCGGAAAAGGAACTTGATTAATGTTTTCATTTGTCTTTATGCTATTCCGGACAGATAGATTTACCAATGATCAATTAATATTTAAACGTTTTAAATTTATCTAAATTTAATATTAAACGTTTATATCGATAAATTAGAGTAGAAATGAATTTAATTATCATAAAAATTATAATACAAGTACGATGAAATGTTACTATTACATGATTATGTATTCAAATTACGTAATTTAAACGCCATTATATGAAATTAAATAATTTATTTTGACTCTAAATTGAATTATTAAGATTGATTTCCACTGTAATATTGATACATATTATGTATGTAAACAGTGTATTTCATTTCCATGTATTCATCAATCTACTGTGTATCTGAATATGAATATGAAAAATCCAGTTTGTCTTTTATTTCACTTTGATTCATTATGTTGTCTAAATATTTTTATTATGCTCTTGCACTTGAATTTATACGTACAACTAAATTTGTATGGGAAATAACATTATATAAGCCACACCAAATACTTAATAACAATAAAAATGGTACAATTAAATATCTCAATAAAGAAAATTAATTAAAATCTATAGAATATCCGACCATAATTCAGCGCATAAAAAAAAACTTTTCTTCCGATCCCCAAAAGAATAGAAATAAAAGAAAAATTGATGGAGAAAACAACGTCATTCTAGTCTCATTTAAAGGCTATGCATCCAATTTTCCTCAATATATTCTGGGATAGTAAATTACAAGTGACGATACGCATGGGATCACCGATTAAAATCATGCAGCTGGTAATAACCTTTCACTTTTAAACGGATTTCTAACCCAAAGGTACACAAGATGATAATAATTCGTTTCGCATTTACATTAGATGAGTGTTAGTTGCCCTTCATACAATCAACAGAGTTTCCCTATGGTTCTTATTATTCTATTTTGATAAAGAAGAAAAAGAAAATCATTTTTTTTATGGCTGAAAACAAACCGATTTTCATTTCGGTGAGCCACTTCTGCGAAACCGTCAACTAAGGATTCACCGAAGCACAATACACCAGTTTTATCATATACTGAATATGTAAATTATTTTTTTTCTCTTCTCTCCTTTATTTTTTTTTTTGTGCTAAACGAAAAGGAATAAATAAATGTATCGGTGGTGTTTGTTGTCGTCATTTGCGCTGGCTTTAACTAAAGTGTTTTATTATCCGTTTCACCATCATTATTGAACACACCGAACACAGCAGTGTTACCATCTAGAATCTGGCAGAGTATTAAAGATATTTCTATACCAATTTGGTAAAATAAAATAAAATAGAAGTATAGAATACTTAATAATACACGACCAGGTTCGTCCAGGATTCGATTGTTCTGTATCGACATGCGCTGATTTTCACAATTGCGCACAGATTTTTTTTTTTATGATGCCAGAGAATATCGCAAAGCTCAACCGAAAGCATCGAAGGAATCAAAAAAAAGGAAAAAAAGAATAGAAAAACGAGAGAATTATAATCAACCCGAATCCTGGTTTCCAATGATAAACGAAGAAAATAGAAGCAAAATAACGATAGAAATTTTCACTTTAGCTCGGCTACCACAGATTCTATTTCAGTTTTTGGCTGGAATTGTAAAGTGTTTTCCATTTCGTCTTCTAGTTAAACAGTGTCTCTATGGCATAGCAAATGAAAAAAAAACTAAATTAATATCTTCGATTAATTTTAATTCATTGGGAGTAGACCATTTATGTGCACCCAACATAAAATAAAATGAAATTTACATTGATAATTTTAAAATAAATAAAAGTGATAAAAATTCATTTAATTAGAGTGAAAATATGTTTGTGATAAATTACATATTGAGTGCAAATGTTCAGTGAAAGAAACTAGAAAAGTGTATGTGTGTTTTGGGTGGAAATAAGAGGAAAAAATATTTAAAAAAAAACAAGAAAATCTAGCATTTGGTGTGGCTCTCAACTGTTAAAAAAACTATGGCAGCATCCAGGCAAGGATTCTGTTCTAAATTTATATTCAATATTATGTAAAAGAAACAATGTGCGTAGTTCAATAAGTTTTCTCTAAATTCTTAATTAATTCACGTTACTTTGTTAGTGGATATTCTTGAAGAAAATTATTAATCCCAATATTCAATGCAACCAAAGCTTTTTCATTCAATTGGAGTGAATATGGATATCAATCTGTTAGAATTTATTGCAAATTTTTTTCACTCCCTATTTCATTGAATAAATGAACGTACTTCTATTGTTACATTACTACATTAAGATCCAAAATCTCTCTTATTGTTCTTCTCATTTCTAAAAGGAAATTGAAAAGCGGACAATATTTCCTAATCATAACGCATACATCGTACAGTTCCTAGTTTCACTGTAATGCTACTGAATATTCAACTGATGTGATGATATTCTTACATAAACCAATTTGATCCATTGCAAATGAATGATTTCATTGGAATTCGTTTAATATTCCAAATTTTATTCGCTGATAAATGAAAAGAGATGAAATCTGGCTATTAAATGATTTATAATCGAATTCATTTATTATATCGTCAACTAATTACTTGGATATTTACATACCTAAATGGTTACATTGTCAATAAATAATCAATTAAATATGACCAAAAGATATTATATTTCTTGTCAGCCCAAATCAATTACATCTCAACAAAACATTTAAATCATTTCGGCACATCAAAATCAATTTTCCATCGTAAAGAGAGAATTTTCCAGTAATGGACACAATTATTTATTGAGATGAGAGTTTTGCTTTATTTTTTTAAAACATTCAATTCGGATACTTAATATTCAATTAAATACACCGAAATTCAACTAAAATATCTTGTAATGATTGATTCATAATAAATTGATTGATTGAAAATCGATTGACTTTTTCATTGAACCAAAATAAATGAAAAATTGTAACAAATTGGCATGAAAAATAAAGGTGAAAAAAACTTTGTCATCCCAAAAGGAACCAGCCTAATGAAGTTTCATTAAAATTGCATCAATATAAAGGAAATGTTTATTTCCATTGTATTTGACAAGAAACAGGAGCAACAATAAAAGTGGAAACAGGATGAGTGAAACAACTTCGTCATACTGTTAGTTACAGACTGTTTTACATCTATTTATGTTTTATCGCAATCTTTGGCCTTTTACTAAAAGGTATGAAAATACAAAACACTTTTATTCAATATATTGAATGTTAATGGAGCACTTCTCTCTGAGGGCATTACGATTTTCTTTTCCATTTTTTGTGTATCTTCACTGTTCGATTGGGAAAATTCTCTCAACTAATTTTGTGCCACATAAAAAAAAAGCGAAAAAATTTCAGTTCAATCCATATTAATCGCACCTTTGCTCTCCTGAGGAAATAAAAACTCTAGCGTTGTAATGCAATAGGCTTTTCCCATGCCATATGATAACGAAAAGCCCAGTGTCACAATTGTCCCTAAAGCGTTCGTCTATTCATACATAATACTTAAGGTGTGGCGTAATGGTGTCGAGACTAATATTATCTATTAAACATAATTGAGTTTATGTTTCATATTGATAACAGTTGTAATAAAAATTAAAAACATATTTCACACCTAATTGACAATAGAACTATAAATTATATTGTGCTTTTCTATGGCAAAACTCTATTCAAATAAAACAAAGAGTCATGCGGTAAACATAATGTATAGAATTCATTGCGTTGTAATTAAAGGTGAAAGAATTCGCTGTATCATTATACATTCGGTCATTCTCGAATTGAAATGAAAATATTATGATAATCGTGTTTGATTACAAATACATTCATCCAATGATTATGATCCATTTATTAAAAACAAAATTTTTGTTGGCAAATGTTCAACCGTTGCGGTATGTCAGACGGGAAATTTTGTTTTATTTTTCTAAATTGCATATGATCACAATTAAAAATAAAAAAGAAGTGATTTAAGTACATTTAGTTATTCATTGTAAATAGAACAGAGTGGATGGTTTAATATGAAATATTATTTAGTGTGTCTCTTCTAAATCTTTTTTTTTGTCAGAAAACTATTGAGCAATCGTAATAAGTGTAATTAAAAATTTAAATGATTTTCATATGGTTGATTTGATTCATTTCAGATATTGAATTTATCGCATATCACATACTAAGAATTATACAATTATTTTTTTAAACAAAATCAAATTAAAACATTAAAAGAACGACACATTAAAATGGGAACGGGACATTATTTTTGGGCCATTTTTTATTTTGCCTGTATATGCAGTGCATCACTGTAAGTATTTTACTCATCGACACACATAAATTACTGTGTAATAGAAAATTATGAGTGAAGGTTGTAATTAAAAATGAAATAATTTTTTTTAGTGCAAATAATGCAAATAAGCAACACATAAATTTCCGTGAAAAAGAAAAGAAAATATTAGATCAAATCTTAGGCGCTGGAAAATATGATGCCAGAATTCGACCATCTGGAATTAATGGAACTGGTATGTATCAAATATTCAATTATGAACATTTTATTTCTTCTGGGTTTTCAGTTCAAAATTACAACGAAATTTAATGTGATTACCAAACAAAAACACTATAAGTTATAAGACGGAGAAAAATGAAAGAATATCATCACCAATTATCTAGACTAATTAAGTAGTAAGAAATTAAACTGTGAAATAGTCAAATTGAATATCCACCACTTTGACAAACATTCGAACAATGAAACTCTGAAATTGTCAAACACCTTTGATTTAACTGTTCTAAATTATTCCTAGAATTTCTTATTATTTTCATTGGATCAGTCATCTGCAATCCATTTAATTTGTAACAAGAAAAAAATGGGTGTAGTCTTACAACAAAATCATTTATTTAAAATAAGAAACGGAATAAATTGTGAGTTTATGTAGACCGATTTCGTATGAAGTTGCAATTACCGAACATTTCTGGTTCCATTTTGATCAATTTGTTATGAAAATTTATAGTTTTTGTCTAATTCACTTAAAATTTGAATTATTATCAAATTAAAATGTAAAAGTAAATGACTTAATAATATGCAGATGGTCCTGCGGTTGTACGTATTAATCTTTTTGTCCGAAGTATTGCAACAATAAGCGATATTAAAATGGTAAGTTTTTTCTTAGAAATTCATTCAAATGGTTACATGAATAATTTTTTCAAAACAAAAGTAAAGTGCAATGAAAAATCAATTAAGAATTTCTAATTTTCCTTTAAGATGCAAATTTTACAGATAAAATTCATTAGTTTCTTTTTTTCTTATTTAATTTTATTCAAATATTTTAATTTTCTGATTAACAATCCATATGAATTAATTTAATTAAAACATCATTTGTTAAAATTATTCAAGGAGCTGATAATTGATCACATCATAATTACGCATTATTGATTAAATTTTTTTAGTACGTCTTCCGAGAAAATTGTTTTTCTTTGTAGAAATTTTAAGAATTCTTATGACATCTATGAATATTTCTTTTGTTTGTTTTGTATTGAATGAAAAGAAAAATCATAATAATTTTATTCAATCCTAATGGAATAGTTTAGATATAATTGAAATGCTTTAAAAGATTCCATATAATTGAACATAAAAGTGATGAATTCATTTATTGTGAATCAATGAAAGCATGAAAATACCTTGAATCATAGCAAAATCATGGACACTATTTCAATATCCCATTCGATGACATTTAATCGGCTACAATTATCAATAGATTAAGCTTTTGAATATTAAGTAAAATGCAATATGATTGATAGATATAAATTACCAATTTAGATAAAACACTTATGCATTTATCTAAGGATAAGCATGTTTGACAATTTTAAATGTCATTGAATTGCATCAAAAGTTACAATAAAAAGTTAATTAGATTGTTTTTCATTTAAATACTCAATAATTTAAGATCTATGGAAGTTTATAAAAACCTGCCCTTTTCATACGATGAATTTATTAAGAAATTCTTTATTCAATTGTAGTTTACGTTAAATTCAAATTAATGAAGCATGTAATCACTGATAAATATGTTTCATTTTTTTCCTCACATAAATGTAAATGTAATCCATTGTTCACTTAGCGATTGAAGTACAAAAATTATTTGAGATCTTATCAGTAAGAAATCGTCATAATCAAAACGAAATTACAAAATTTTAATCGAACTATATTGGATTGCATTTCACTCTTAAGAATCAATTCGAATCGTATGTTCAAATGTCTGTTTTTACCAACTTGTTTGATACGTTTATACTGACTGGTTTTAATGCATTGAATATCCCCCGTTTATTTTAAATTCAAATAGATTTCACTGTTCTGTTGCTAGCCATTTTATTTTTTTCTTTATTGGAAAACTAATTGCTATTGTATAATATTCAGTCTACTTAAGATAAACAATATTTGAACTTAATTGGCATTCAATTTTCATTATTCTCTGTTTCATGTTTCTCTTAATTTTTCATTGTAATCTTATTTCAATTTGATTTCGATTTTATTTTATGTAATTATTTTACTAGTTACAATTACATTTAAAGTATTCATAAAATGCCAATTGAATCGATTAAAGAATATAATTAATTTGAAAATATTTGGCAAATCAAACTTTCTACGGTATTGATCACCATAAATCTATTATTCATAAGTATCCAATTAATGTAGAACGGCTAGAAATAAAAAAAAAAAAATAAACAAAAACAGACAATAAATGATTATGTTCAACGAATGCTCAACATTGACCTTAACATTGATGATAACCTATTGGATTCTGTCTATGTGGCTGGTGTATGTTGAAGGACAAAATAAATCACAACATTCAACATTAATTTACTAAACGAACTAGAATTATTTTAAAAACAAGAGTTTTATCCCAAAAAAAAAATTAACGAAATGACTAATGCCTCTAAATCATATTTGTAATAATTACAAAATTTATAGATGGTCCAGCGGTTGTACGCGTCAACATATTTGTACGAAGCATCTCAAAAATTGATGATGTTACAATGGTAAGTCCACGGCAAATAGTGAACAATTCGAAAAATTCTATAGTTTCTTAAAACAGAATAAAATTAAAATTACAACAGAACCAAATTATTGTTGAGAGATACTAAATGTATTCAATTAATTCATTATTATCACCTTCAAATTAAACACAATTAAATGAAATTAATTTATTTTAAAAGTCAAAAATATTCATGTTGTGTTTCACACCATTTTTACATAAATGTTTATAATTAAAATAAAAAAAAAAGAACAAAAATTCTTTTGATATCATTTTCCACCTCTAAATTATACCAAATCAAAAATACTGTAATTCTATAGTGTACACAATATGAAATGAGCATTGAATTTTAAATTAATCTTTTGTTATGTATGAATGAATTATTATAATTTTCTCATAGCATCAATCTGCTATAACAGTTTGTATTTGTAATATGTGCAGATAAAACACTGACAATTTAATTATTTAAATCGATTGATTAGATCAGGATAAGCACTTCGTTCGAAGATGTGAACCCTGTAGAACATTATATTTAGTAGTAAATCAGAATTTTATAAAATAATTAAAACTTCAATGCTGCACATATTACATATGACAAAGGTATGGCAACAATGGTATTTTTTATGAATATTTTATATCAATCTAAAAGCATTAAAATTTAGTGTCAATATGTGGCGAAGCAATGTAACAGAATCTTTGTTCTTTTAGTTTTTCGATTAATCTAAAAACTCTTTTTCAACTAAAATTTTTAAGTTTTTTCTTTGAAAAATATTTTCCACTTTTCACATTTTGTTGTCTCTTTAACTTGTAATCCTTTTAATTTGTACATAACCGATAAACTTATTTTTTTTAAACTGTGACGTATGGGAATTCGACGATGATCAAATCACGTTTCGCTTTATTCAAGAATTAATTGTTTAATTACAATTAAAATCTCTATTGTCTTCTTAAAATATTTGTTTAAGAATTCCATTATGAACTAGTGTTGAAGTGTCCAAGGTTGAATCTAATTTTCTACTGACCGATATATATCTGTTGCCAAATGGTGGAGTGTACAAGTAATTTAATTAATAACATTCAATTATAATTGATTGGTGATCTTTTAAGTTCAATAAAACAATGGGAAACTCTGTCGCATCAAAAATCAACGAAACTAAAAGGATCCATGTGAAAAAAAACGGCTGTGTAAATCATATGTAATGTGATTAACGAAATATTTCTGTATAATTTAATCTGTTTCATTAAAGAAAAACACTGTAAAATGATTATTATTATGAATAATTTTGTAGCAAATGCCCCAACAACGGTTCATGTCAACATGTATTTAAGATCAATCTCTAAAATAGATGATTATAAAATGGTGAGTCACTGAATATTCATACAAAATTTAAGAAAATAAAAAAGTATCTAATACATAAATTATGAAATAAATACAGTGCTAATAAGCCATACTCAAGCTAATGTAATCACAATCAGCTATTAATTTTATTTGTATATAAATTTTTTAAAATAAATTTAAGGATATTTTTACAAATAACAATTGTTATTTCACCTAATAAAAATACAAGAAAAAACATAATGCTGTTAATTAACGTCTGTTATAAATATTATTAAGTGTAATAAACCAATTAAGTTGCAGCAAAGAAATTTACATAAATAAATTAATCAATTACAAACAAATTCATCTAATATCAAATGAGATTAATCTATGAAACACTTGAGCACATAATTGCGGAATAGAAAACTTTTCATACAACAAAAGAAATCACATGAAACAATATGCTTATCATATTTACACTATTTATGCACTCAATTATCCACATAATGATAACACTTCAATTTTTATGTTTTCTTTTTCTATTTTAATTCACAATTATGTTGATGTAATCATTTCACTAAATGTGAACACAAAGAAATTTAACAAAATACAAGTGCAACAATACAGTAACAAATAATTCAGTCAATATCCAATGAATATGCTGCAACATAATAGAATGTACATATTATGATATTATCTTGTATATTAAATTAATAAATAAAATATTTAACTGAAGTACATTATTATTCCTGTTGATCTAAATAACGTTGCTTGGGTGTCCGTATTATGTAAGTCATCAAATTATAACAACCATCAGATAATGTGCCAAATAAAATGCAAAATTTCAAAGCTTTAAGATCCATACTGTCTTTAAGCTTTGTTGCAAGAAATCCCTTTGAATGTTGTAACCAGTAAGTTTTGTTACCTTTTGCAATTTTATTTTTAATTCGGAATTGTATACTGAAGCAATTGAACAGTATAAAACTGTAAGATCAATTTACTTTCAATTGTTTGCATATGTGTAGGCGATAAGTGGAATTTCAGTACATACTACCATTTGGTACATGATCGAATCTTAACAATATTTTACAAGAAGTTACTACTAATCAACGTCACATTTATTAATTTAATTACTAACTACGTGAGGAGATCATCAAATAACAAAAGAATTTCTTTTTAATTTTCTTACTTTGTCTTTCTTAAATTTTTGCTGATCTATAATTGAATTCTCATAATTTCCCATTAAATGTTTTGTTTTCTTGTTGTCCTTATTGAATAATTTGTTTCAAAAAGAGAAAATTTTATTTACCAAAAAACCAAATACAAAATTATCTAACTGTGTGTGTAATTTTCTGTGGACTCAAATTTGTAAGTTGCATGCAATTAATAAAACTGTACCTGAGACAGAATATTATACAATTCCTATATGAATTTTATGTATTTGTTATTAAACACTTATTAATTATTTTATGTATTGAATAAGTGCTTTTGTACATTGTAGAGCTTTGATCGATAACAACATTTAACCAACTACTTAAGAAGGAATGGTTCTTATCTTTCGCTTAATCAAATATTTAAACTGTCAGCACTTTATCGATATAATTTTGTTCACAATTAAATGAATTACATTTTTTGGTTATAATCTCTTATCAGTTATATTAATCCACCGTATATTTGAAACGGGCATAAACTTTATAATTATTAAGCATGAGTTGATGTTTACCTCTAAGGTAAATTGAATAACACCTGAAATATACAGAAATCAATTATTTTATGTTTCAAAGTAAATGTTCCAATTATTTACCACAAAATACTATCACTAGGCAGCCCAATTAAGTTCTACCAACTATTCAAATCAACGAGTAAATATTTAACGCTCTCTCATTATTATTTTCCAAATAGGAGTACAGTGTACAACTCACCTTTCGAGAACAATGGACCGATGAACGTTTAAAATTCGATGACTTTTCAGGTAAACATGATGATGATGATGATGATGATGATGTGTATTAAAATAATCTTCATTGATATATATTTATTCACTTGTTCTATTGATACAGGTCGTCTTAAATATTTGACATTGACTGAAGCAAATCGTGTCTGGATGCCGGATTTATTCTTTTCAAATGAAAAAGAAGGACATTTTCACAACATAATTATGCCAAATGTATATATTCGTATATTTCCTTATGGTTCAGTATTATATAGTATTAGAATATCATTAACATTGGCATGTCCAATGAATTTAAAACTTTATCCGTTGGATCGACAAATATGTTCATTACGGATGGCTAGTTGTGAGTAACATTCATCCTATTACTTAATCATTTATCATTTTGATTAAACCTTTAATTAAATACTCATCACAATTGTTTAAAGATGGTTGGACGACTGATGATTTAGTGTTCTTATGGAAAGAAGGTGATCCAGTTCAAGTGGTTAAAAATTTACACCTACCACGATTTACACTAGAAAAATTCTTAACTGATTACTGTAATAGTAAAACTAATACAGGTAATTTATTCATAACTTTAATTCAAATTGCAATGAAATTGCAATGAAAATGACTATTTTTGGTTTTTGCAATTAATCAGGTGAATACAGTTGTCTTAAAGTGGATTTATTATTCAAACGTGAATTTTCATACTACTTAATTCAAATTTATATACCATGTTGTATGTTGGTCATCGTATCATGGGTATCATTTTGGTTAGATCAAGGTGCTGTTCCTGCAAGAGTATCACTAGGTGAGATAAAATTTAATTTATTTGTTTACATGTTGACAACGATACCCTATTGTTCCAAAATTCAAATCAATTTTAGGTGTAACAACATTGCTAACAATGGCAACACAAACATCTGGTATCAATGCATCACTGCCACCGGTATCTTATACAAAAGCTATTGATGTATGGACTGGTGTCTGTTTAACTTTTGTATTTGGTGCATTATTAGAATTTGCCCTTGTTAATTATGCATCACGTTCCGGTAAGCTATTGCTCGTTATCATTACATTATTTTAGTTTAGTTAAATCACGTATAGTAATCAAATGAAATTTATTAGAAGCAAATAACATTAATTCGAATGATCCCATTAATAGTATAACATGAAAAAAAAATCATAGAAATATAGAAGAGATCTTCAGCTTTTAGTTAATCAAGACCATTTATTTAGTTTTAGTTTTAATTCAGCATTAATCAAAGCTCGTCCATTTAGTAATCTCATTTCCTTAATATTCGTTTGTTAATCAAATATCATAGATTTTTCTTTTATTTTATATCCCAACATCATATAAATGAATTTTTAGATAATAATATATTGCTAATTAATTAACAACTAGTTACCAATACATAAATGAAATAATATTTTTCTTGATATCAACACAAATGGTCTTTTTTTTTAATTTCTCTTCTTCTACTTTTTTTTCTATATTGATGTATTTTATGTAAAACCAAAATAAAAAAAAATTGTGTTCACAAAATGGTCTAAATGTAAAAAAAAAAACTCAAAACCAATCTATCAATATCAAAAAAACCAAAAAATACATAATTTGTTTGTTGTGGGAACAAATAAATTCTTGTCAATATTCATTATGTACACATGCACCGTGCGGATCGTGCTGCAGATTTACATCGGGAGAATATTAAGAAGAAACGTCGTGAAATTGAACAGGCAAGTCTGGATGCTGCTTCCGATTTATTAGATACGGATAGTAATGCCACATTTGCAATGGTATAGTACATTTGTTTCACATCATATTAATTATAATCGATTTTATTAAATTTTCTTTTTATTTCAATCATTTGTGAGTTCCATCAATTTCAATCTTAATTTTCAAATGAATTTTTGTATTAAGATGAATTGTGGCTAACACTGTAGACGATACGGTATTTAGTGTGATACAGTCTACATAAGGAATTCTAAATGTTCATTTAATTTAAATAATTTTAAGTTTTAATTCCAAAGATCGGTAAATGTTCAATAATTTTAGAAACCGTTGGTGCGTCACGGTGATCCATTATCACTTGATAAGTTGAGACAATGTGAGGTACATATGCAACCACCGAAACGTCCAAATTGTTGTCGTACATGGCTATCGAAATTTCCAACAAGGTAAGCTAGTTTTATTACCAAATAAAATTATTAATCAAGGTTTGCTTGCACCTCTAATCTCTGCTATCGTCACTCGTCAAACGTTTTTCTTAATCAATTGTTTTAAGCTGTCATCCTTACATAATAATATTCTTCTTCTTGTAAATATTTACGCATGAATAACACATTAATCATATCCAATTCCATTCCACTATCTTCTAGTCTTATTATGTGTCCTTTTCTTTAATTTCCGTTTCACTAATAATACCCATACATTGTATATAAAATTATGTAATTGTGTTTTAATATTTCATTTAACATTCTTATTTATCTTCCAAATGTCGGATTTTAAAAATACCAAAACGATAGAAGGAAGTAACATAATAATTTAATTTGTTTTTTAATTAATTATACTTTTTGTAATGTCAATGTAGAGCCTTTCTATAACCATACACTTGCTAAACCTTAGAACTATATTTTAATATAAATATTTATCTAAGACAATGTTCTAGATCTAAGAGAATCGACGTTATATCGAGGATTACGTTTCCGTTGGTGTTTGCATTATTCAATTTGGTGTATTGGAGTACATATCTCTTCAGGGAAGAGGAAGAAAATTAAAAGAATACAATATTTCTAATAAAGAATATTTTAGAGAGTATTAACAAACCAGCACGGATATTAACTAATGATATTGATTTTAAGAATGTTAAATGTCACATGAGAATCGGATATGTTGTCTTAAGGTCAATCGAATGAAATTTCTTAAATGCCAAAACAATGTTGCATATCAATATTGTGTAACAATAAGAAACATTCGTCTAGTAACATATTTAATTCAATTCTTATGTGACTAATTATGAAACTATGTTGATAGAAAAGCAAAATTGAATATTATATTTTAATTAATTAATTAAATAAGTGGAGAATTGTATATGTAATTTTAATTATGAGTTAAGTAAAAGAATACATTTTTGTTTTGCAATAAATTATACAAAATCGATAAACATAACGGAATTAGTTACATAGATAATATCAAACATTAAATTCATATTGTGATTTAAAATTATATTTCATCAAAACGATTTCTGCCTAAAAACACTTTTGTTTTTTAAAATTCATATTTTAGATGACATTTAGCATTACTTATGCAATTATGCAAGTAGGTAGTGTAGGAGCATTGTTAACTAAGTTAAAGTGAATTAAATTTATTTCAATTGTTATATTGTAGATTATCGTGATCTTTGTGTACTTGTAATTTTAATTTTCCTTTCAAGATAAATATACATGCAAATAGACACAATGGAGATTTAGAAAGTTCGGACAGAGGGTATAACATGGATAAAACAGAAAAATTTAATAGCATCCCCTTACCAATCAATGTAATGACAAATCGGTTTGTTCAATGAAAATTTCGTTTTTTAATTGAAATTAGTTTCGTCTATAGAATAATCGAATCAATCATAATTTTCATAAACAACTATCACTTGCCTTTTCCATTAAACTATCCATAATAATAAACAGAGAAGAGACTATTTTATGTTTTCAAGAATTCTTAGAATTTTTCTATCACTGGACGGTTTCTCAAATTCAAGCTCGATTCCAAACTGTTTCTTTCTTCGCACTATTGATTCGGTACTGTCAACAGTATTTGAATTGAATTACGGTCAATAATAACAGGATATATCACCTGAATAAAATATGTGTAATATGTTGATATAATTAATAATTAAATGTCATTTAAAATTATAAATTATTAATACAGGGTTAATTAACACAAAATAAGAATATAATGTGAATGTGAAAATTGTATAGATTTAACTTCTTGTTAATTATTCTTATATTAATTTATGTTGAATATTTAAATATTCTGAGTCCATGTTTTACATATTGATGTAAAACATAATATATAAAATAGGACATTAAATTATTGTCTAACTGTTCAGCACCTTTCCCTTACTTTAATTATTTATTTCTATACTAGAAATAATAGAAAATCACTGCAATTTAGATGAGGAAAATATTCAACTGTTACGATTTCGGATATATCACAGGCTTAAATATCACTAATAGACTAGAATTCAACTGAAAAATTCGGAAAATCATATATTTCAATGAGATTTTCTCACATTTCTGTTCAACGGAACTAAACAGTTCAGTGTCTGATTAAATAGAAATGTAATTTTATCTGTATTTTCATGATAAAATTATCTATCAAATTATAGTATTCTCCCCAAGGATATGACTATACATGATTGTACATTATTATATAGTTAATCGATATTGACTTAAGGTCAACAGTAATTATACAAAAAATAAAACTCCTTGTGTAATTACGTTAATGGTTGTGTTATTCGAAAAACAGAAAAATTTTAAAATAAATATAAAACAGAAAACGCAGATTTGAGATGTAGTAAAATGTAGTAACAGATAAAATGGATTAATTAAGTATTAAGCATTAAGAATAGATATGTATGTAATTACGAGTATACAGTATTATTACTTTTACGTGACACATTTAATTTCATCGTCGACTTCATTCGATAATTTTCGATAATTATAATTTTACATATTCATAAATGAACACAAAATGCTACTTTCTTCATTTCATTTTAATATCATTTTATGATTCATAAAACATTTAAGACAAAAAAAAAACAAAAGAAAAATGGTACATTAATGTAGAATAATTTGCATTCATCTTTTGCTGAAATAAACAATACATGGATTTAATAGGCAAATCTTATTGGTAATAAGATTAATATTAAGATTAGATTAGTCTATAAACGAATATTATTTGAAACGATAAAAATACTGTGTTTATACTTACATACTTAATGCAATATTCAAATGAGACACGTAAAACATAAGAATCACTACTTGATATGAAAATTTTAAATTTAAAAAGAACACAACATGATGCTAATTAGAATTTAGCAATGTCTCATCCAACTGGTGTATTTCACTTAATATGTACATCATGTTACTTCACAGTACTCATAAATAAATAGAAATGAAATAATTTAACTATTCGTGGATGTAAAACAACAATAGTTAGAATTTTATTAGGCAACTTTTTGAAAAACAAAACATACCTTTAACTATAAAAGACGTATGTATTTATTGGTTCAATGGAAATGTAAGAATAAATATTATTAAGAACATAGAAATGTTCAAGTAAATATTGATAAATGAAATATTGAACCCCTTAAAATGTTAAGTCACTACAAAACAATTATAATTTAAATCAGAAAATAAGAGAAATTCATAAACATTATTATAATTAACATTTAAATATATTCACCAAAAAGAAAGAGTAAGAGAAATACTTAATGAAGAATAATTACAATAAATAGAAGTAATTTGACATTTGATATAATTACTAATTCTTTGTGTTTTCATTTATCCAATCCATATATTCAGTGAGTCGTGTATAAACACCAGGATAGCCTGGTTCACCGCATTTATTACCAAACGATACAATACCTAATTGTATCCATCTCTGTTGAACTTGCATCATTAATGGTCCACCGGAATCACCTTGGCACGCATCAACGCCACCCTCAGAATAACCGGCACATAAAAAGTTATCCGTAATCGGTTGAAAGTAGGCACGATTACAATCCTCATTACGCCACATTGGTAACTCCGCTTGCCTTTGTACCGTGGACTCTTTGCCACCATAATAAGTTGTGCCCCATCCAACAACAGTAGCACGACGACCTTAAATAAACAGAAACCAGTTGAAATAAATCTAATGCATAAACTAAATGACAATGCAATTACCAGCTAATCGTTCTTTTGATGGTAATACTCCTGGTTTTGGGAGACACACAGGTATGACATAACGTGATCGTCTTACACCATGATCCAACACCAGAATTGCTATATCATTATAGAAACCAACACGAGAAAATCGTGGATGTGCACGAACTTCAGTCACTTTAAATGTTGCCGGTGCTGATGGTTCACTGTCTGTTGATAAATCAATATCACCAAGACGAACTGTGAATTGTTTAGCTGCAAACCTGCAATGAATACGAAATAATGAATGAATGTTAGATTGCTTTGTATTTTAAACTTACGGCCGTTGACGTGAATCTCTGGTGCAATGAGCTGCTGTTAAAACATATTTCGTACCAATTAATGAACCGCCACACCAAAATTCTGTACGTTTACTGCCATGTAAAAATATCGCTGCCATCCATGGCCATTCACCGTTGCCTGATTGTACACCACCAACAACACGACCAGATGTATACTCCTGTTGGCCACAATCATTTGGATCAATTGTATTACCATTCAATTCCAATGACTGGGCAGCATCAATCAAACTTGATATAACTGATTGAGTGGTTTGAGGAATAAGCACCTGAGGTCGTACCGTAGTTGTTACTGGTGCAAGAATCAAACTTGGCGGTCTGGAAATAATAAACTTTGATTAATTAAATTGTTTAATTTGATTCAGTTGTTACCGCTTACTTTGTGGTTAAACGAATTGGTTTCGCTGTCGTTAGAATCGTATTATCACCATGATAAACTGGACAACACACCCCTGGAACAAATAATTTTTGGAAGCACAACGATGTTCTTAAATCAGCTAAATTCAGTAGTAATTGAGGACAACTGCTCAAATCTTGACACCTTCCAGGTTGACCATTTCTTGTCTTACAACGGTTTTCACCATCCTTTCCTTCACCAATCTCTGGTTCTTGATAATTTTTTGTAATATCTTGTACCGTGTCTGTGATATCAGATTTTTCATCATCAATCTTATCCTTGATTTCAATTTGATTGATTGGTTCTTGATGGACAATCTGTTCTTTTTTCTTTTTCTTTTTTTCAATTGGCGTTTGGTGTGTTGGTTTTATTAACGGTTCAACAGTATTCGTTGTATTCTGACCCAGAACATTTTTTGTTAATGTTAGCAAAGCATTCGGTACACTTTCTTTTGAATTTTCATCACTACTGGAAGACGTGGACGAATCTTCACCTCGTGTCCAATCAACCATCCAATGGCCAACGGTATTTAAAGCACCTATAAAACAAACCATTTAAACATTAAATATTTAAACGTACAAATCATTTTAATTATTTTTAGATAAATGAATTACCTAGTGTTTCAGTAATTTTAGAAAACGTTGACGGTGAAAGTAATCGTCCAGTTGATTCTGTATCTCGTTTTAACCTTAACTTACTTGATATATCATCATTCTCCTTAAATATTGAAAAGATTTCTATTCTTTGAACATAGATTCATTCAACGGACAATCAAATATTTATATCACAATTAATAACTCACCTCTGTTACTTTGATTATCATTTGCATTACATAATAGTTGGCGAGTTTCTAGAATGCATAATATACCTGAAATTATAAACATAAAGAAATGTTGTACAAATTGTGAAAATATTTTTGAAAAAAAAAACAGTAAAAATACACACACAACAGCACATTAAATAATAATTCATAGTCCACGATAACATAAAACGAAACATTTGACAGACAACTCTTCAATTTTTATTGCATAATCAATGTCATGTTAGTTAAATGGTAATTAGAAAGTTTTCTTTTTTCTTCACCACATCAATATCAAAAGACCGAGTAATATAAAATTATTCAATACATTGACATTCAATTAATATGAGTACCTAAGTATATCTATCATGTTTATATATAGACTAAAACAACTTTACTTTTCACTTATTCAGTTAGCATATAATATATGATTATTATCTACTTAGGGAATTCCATTCATCATCTTTGATGCAATATGGTTACCTATTAATTAAATAAAATGTGTTATACGACGTCTCAATGAAATAATATTGCAACATAATATTTTCGAGAAATGTTTTTACTTATTCATATTGAGAAATATTTAATTTTACTGCCTTTGTAATACATCACGTTCGTAAATCAAACCGGATATTTAAATCGTACAAATCCTTAAGCCGTTAATTTCCCCCATCAAAGGTGTTGTACCAACCGAAAATCATTTCGGTTTTTTAAATAATACAATTTCACTTGAAATAAACTTATATTCGCTTTGTAGTTACATACTACGGTTCACTAACTAAATGTTGATGAGTAAATGTTTATTGTGAAACAAAGTTAATGTAGACAATAGTCCCCAATAGTCATTTACCATTCGACTAGGTGACGATATGTAAAAACCAAAGGGAATTACTAATGAGTATAACATCGTTATGATTCACTATGAAATTGAAAGTTATAATTAGCCAACGACAGGTGAGTGATATGTAGATACACTTCAATTTAAATACATCACAAAGTTCGAGATCAGACATTATAATTTTCTACAACAAGAAATCCAAAACATTAACGGATTTTTATAAAATCGAATGCACTTTAATTATCATATGATATGAATTTGGGTAGATAATCACAGCTTAAATAGCGGTGTATAATTAATAATAATAAACTTTATAAAGAAAAATAAAACATAAAGACACAAACGTAAACTTTTGCCATTGAAATACAACAACGAATGGGTAACTTGTTTTTTTTTTTTATTTTATTTCGGTGTATAAAAAAGTGAAATTACTTTCTTTCCACTGTTGCAAATTATGAGTGTGATATTTCTGTTCAACGAGTGTCTGTATGCTGTTTTAATTAATTCATTTAAATTTTGTTTTTTTTTTTTTAATGTGGAATGCCGAATATTGAGTCATATGTTTGTCGATATTTTTAACATTATGTAGGATGCGTGACATTTCACTAAAAGACTTTGCTTGACAAAATGGTACACTTTACAATATAATGGAATTAAGATTATACACTGATCAATATTCATTTCTAAAATTTCCCAATTAACCAAAAATAAATGCAAAATAATTTCTTTGTCATTTCAATGTGTGTCCATTGGAGTTTACCTATAATTATCTTTAATGAGTTATATCCCATTTTTATTTGAGTTCCTTTTTGGTGTATATTCAGTTTATATCCTATTGTGATTATCAACTTTATCACTATACACTTGATCACTGTTCATTTATTCACCATTACAGTAAATTTAATTTTTTTAATTTACGATTCAAAAGTCCAAAGATTTTGAATAAAATTTAATGAAAATATTATTCATTATTCACCACGTAAAATTTAATAGATTTAGAACTTATAGAAATAAACTTCTACACCGATTTAGTTAAATTATTAGAGACAGAGAGTACGTTGAGTGAGATGTTAAATGACAACTGATCGAAAGTTTTTAAACTCGATTACCACCAGAGCATTAACATTACCATTACCATTTCTTCAACGTATTTGTAATAAATACAAAACATATTTACCTTGAACATGTAAAAATTAACATTAATACAGAGATAAATAAAAACTTTAAAATTATCAAAGTAAAATAAAAAACAAAATTCATACAATCATATACAGGTATTCGGTTGAGTAATGTTATTGTTGAAGAGAAAGGCTTTTACTATTTGCCTACCTCAGTCGAACCAATACAATTAACGGTGTTTATTTTATTGGCGTTTTTATTAACATCACATTCAATTGAGTCTCCCCACCCCCATTATCTAATGAATAATTATTTGCAATTTGTAATTAAATAAAAAGAATCTTACACTATTCCTAACGATTAATTTTAGAATGAAAATCAAAAATCCAAAATCAAAAAGTTCGAAGACTTTAAGTATCGATAAACATTAAAAGGGAAATTTTATTCACTTCTTCCAAGTCATTTAACCTCTATTCGGTGTTCAATGTCAAGGTATTTCAATTATATTAATAACAAATAGTCTTAAAAATAATACTGTTAAAATATTTTATAGAATATCTATTCGTGTGAACTTATCCATAAGGATAATTAATATGATAAACTTTTATATGATTAAAAATAAAATTCTATTGATCAAACAATCTGAAAACCGTTGGAAACCAACATTTAGATTTCGGTTTAAGTTATCTACACAATTTGAATTCCATCAGTCTATTAGAATATTCTGATACAAGTGAACGTATATTATTCAGCTCTTGTATTTCAAATAAATTTATAAAAAATTTAATTAAAGTTGATTTAATCCAAGAGTCATCATGGATGATCGAACAGTAGATTTAATATTTGCTGGTTCACTGGAATCATTACCGCCAGTCAGTTCCAAAATTGTTCGAATTTTCACAAGTTCAACATTCACAGGTAAGACGATAATTAATAATTTGCTTTGTATGAAAACAAAAATTAATTATATTTCGGCTTATTATACATCAAGATACGACAATGGAAAGGAATACTTTAATGGCAAAATGTTACCCTCGAATCAAAGATTATTGCCGAGAAAAACATGGATTAGAATTTCAAGTAAGTAAGAATTATAATTATCTAATTAATATTCAAATTAGATTAAATACACCAAATATACAATGCAACCTAGTTGAAAGTCATACTGTTAAATATTTAGGTCAACTGACATAAACATGTATTAATTTTTTCATATAAAAGCACATAAATTTTATGACTGCATGGGTAATATATCAACACAATATCCCTCCAACTAAAATTTCCCCCAAAAAAATTCATATTTAGTTTATGAACCATAAAAAAAATTGCTACTACTTTGAATAGTTTATTAGTAATTCACTTTTGGGATTTTATTGATAAACTTTATACAATAAAAACCACTGCATTTGAATATCCCCAATCAGCATACATATAAGTATGCACGTCTGTTTATATTCAATAGCATAATGTGAATTTTTCTCTTATCATTATCAAGGTGGTTGATATGCGATGGGGCGTTCGTGACGAGGCAACAGACGATCATATGACAACAGAACTTTGTATGAAAGAAATTGAAAACTGTCAGCGTCTATCAATGGGACCCAATTTTGTTGTATTCCTTGGACAAAAATATGGATATCGTCCAATTCCCACTTATATCTTATCATCAGAATTGCAATTATTACGTGACGAGCTAACACTAATGAATACGGATCCAACTTTATTGGACACTTGGTATAAAAAGGATAGTAATGCTGTTCCACCAATTTCAGTGTTACAACCCATCTCATCAATATTAATTAATTTTAATAACAAGGTAGTTATGAAAACAAAATAAATAATACTCAAACGCACTTTATTTAAACCAAATATTGATATTTGCAGAGAGTACCTAAACTACAGGCAGAAGATCAAGCAGTTTGGTGGGACACATTAACTAAAATGCAAAAGTTATTGCGAAAAGCAGCCGCTTCACTGTATGCTAAAAATGAAATCGATAAAAGTATAATGCATAATTACTTTATGTCAGGTAAGAAAAATATAATTAAGATATCTTAACTTATAATTAAGTGACCATTAAATCATTTTTAATTCATCTAGTGACGGAACGTGAAGTAATCAACGGAATATTAAATGTTAGAAACACCAAAAATCATTGTTTGGCCTACGTTCGATACATAAATAATATAAATTTGCAAAATTTGAAGAAAGCGTCATTATTCGTTGATATTATAAACCGCAGTTTGGACACGGAGGCAACAAAATTATTATCTAATTTGAGAGATGAACGTTTACCAGATCGTATTGAAACAACGAATATACAAAAGTAATTACGAATTTTAGATTTGCCATAATTTATTTGAATTCTAACATTTTAATAACAATATTATTTAAGATATACCGTTGAATGGATAGGCCGTGAAGGACTTGATCCAGAAACACACGATGAATATTTAACAAATTTTATAGCTCACTTTTACAAAAACATAATAAAATTAGTTGATCGTGCAATGCGTAAAGAAGATTCAAGTGCACAAGGTCAAATTGTAACGGAAATACTTCAGCATTTGCATGCCTGTAATAATTCGGTGAAAGTTTTTTATGGCCGTGAAGAGAGTTTAGAACATATAAAACATTATATGTTTGATGATTCAGATAAACCAATGGTCTTATATGGTGAAGGTGGTTGCGGTAAAACATCATTGTTGGCAAAAAGTGCAGCATTAACTACAAAGGAATGGTTTGCCAATGTGAAACCACTTAGTATTATAAGATTTTTGGGCACAACACCAGATTCGAGTACATTAACGCCAACATTGATATCAATTTGCCAACAAATTTCATATAATTTTATGTTGCCATTTGAAAATATACCGGATGATATTGTACCACTAACAGCACATTTTAAACAGCTACTTTGTTATGCAACTGAACAGACACCATTATTTTTATTCCTTGATTCTGTGGATCAATTGACTGGTGCTCAAGATGCTAATAAAGTATCTTGGCTACCAACAAGATTACCACCTCATTGCAAGGTACTTCAGTAAATAAATCCTAATAACTTCCTAATAAACTAATAATTATAATTTTTAGATAATAATTTCATGTGCCTGCGAGGAATCAAATCCAGTTGTCTCAAGAGATTATCACTTGCTAAGGAGGATGATTGATGATGATAATAATTTTATAGAAGTAACAGCACTTGGTGAGGAATTGGCAATGAATGTAGTCAAGTGAGTAGTCAAAACAAAGAGACACTGAATCTATATTCATATGTTTTGATCCATTATTATTTATTTTCATAGGATGTGGATGAAAACAGCATGTCGTGATTTAAATAATTACCAATGGCGTCAAGTAGCAAATGCAATTGCAAAATGTTCATTACCAATATTTGTAAAATTGGTATTTGCTGAAATTTGTCGATGGCGTAGTTACACGCGACCCCAAGAAACCCATTTGGCATCAACAGTTATGGATTCGATTATGATGTTGTTTGAAAGGATTGAGAAACAGGTACCACATAACGTTACGGTTTGTATCAAAAATTATTTGTTATTTTCATTGTCAAAATTTAAAGCACGGCAGGATATTAGTATTTCATGCATTGGCGTATATAACAGCAGCAAAATCTGGTTTATCTGAAAGTGAATTAGAAGATTTAATTTCATTGGATGACAAAGTACTTGATGATGTCTATCAATACCATTTACCACCAGTACGACGTATACCACCGTTACTGTGGACACGAATTCGTAACGATTTACCAAATTATCTTAGTGAACGTGAGGCAGATGGTGTTAATGTTATGAATTGGTATCATCGACAATTTCGTGATACAGCTAAAGAACGTTATTTTAAAAATATGAATATGGCAACATACTTTCATTCATCGATTGCCGATTATTATCTCGGTATTTGGGGTGGTGGTATACCGAAACCATTTAAATTTACAGAAATTCAAAGACATCGTTTTAATTTAACTGATAAAGAAGGTTCAGCTGACCGTAAAGTACCAATTCAACCATTAATGTTTACAAATAAGGAGGGTAAAGTCTCAAGATATAATCTCCGTAAGGTAAGAGTGTTGACTAGACACTAATTAATAAGAATTTCAGAAATTCGATCGTTTTAGTTTGGTGAGCTGCCATACCATTTAGTTCGATCAAGACGTTTCCAAGACTTGTATTCACATGTGCTCTTCAATTATGAATGGTTGCATGCAAAATTATCTAGTTGTCCATTGCAAGCAGTATTGGCTGACTTTGAAGATGCTTCAACAAATAATGATGATGACGACGCTAAACGTGAACTAATGCTGGTAGCTGATGCTTTAAGACTTGGCGGTGCAATTTTAGCGATTTATCCGAATATGTTGGGTCCTCAATTAACAGGACGTTTATTACCCGAGATTGGTGGTAATCCAAATATTCGAATGCTATTAAAAATGTGTGATGAAAAAGGACCGAATGATTGTGCATTGGTGCCATTGAATCATTGTTTGCATACACCCGGTGGACCCTTGAAGGTAGACCTTATTCAATATTCCATTGGATATAAATAATGACATCATTAAATACTTTTTTTTTAAATGAATAGTATTCATTGGAAGGACATCAATTCGCTGTATTTGGTTTTGTATTAACAAGCGATTATCGATATATGGTGTCAATTTCAACCAGATTTATAACATGGGATTTATCAACGTCTGATTTAACGCGTGATGTGAATCCAGGAGTAGATGGTATTATGCAACAATTAGTATTAAGTCCAGATAACAAATGGGCCGCTGCATATACAAATAATAATCAAGTATGAATATTAATACGTGGATAAATGCAATTTAATAATTTATTTAATGTTACTTATGTATACATTTAATATTTTTTAGACTGTTTTATTGAATATGTTGTCGAGTGAATTTATTGTGATAAATAATCCATTTCAAGAGATGGAACACGTCACTGGACTATATTTACTTAATCAAAGGTATGCCAAATGTTATAGAATTTCGAATTAATATAAATATTTTTTTTGCATTTCTAGTCTTTTCATTAATACGAAACTAAAATATACACAATTTGATTTACGTGGTAATTTTATTAACGAATTACAAATGGAAAATGTAACAGAAGAATGGGAAATTCTTAGTAAATAATAAGATTCTTATGTTGTACATTGATGATAATTTGAAACATTTACAGATATGGAATTTGAGTCTGATACAGATTATAGAGTTATTTATTGGTCTGGTCAAATTAATGATGTTCGGTTGAGATTTGATACTTTCAAGGAGAATGTTAAAATACCAATTATTAATTTACATAGTGCAATTGTACTTACGAGGAACAGAAAACGATTATATTGTTGTGTTGGCAATGATAATTTCCAAGTAAGTAATAATTATTAAATGAACATAACAAGTAATATGAATATTCAAAATGTCTTTTAGGTATCTCAATATGATTATGTTGAATTAAGTACAGAGGAACATGAATGGCAATTTGTAAAAAATTTACCACGATATATGGATGATATAAAAGAAAATTTATTACAATTGAAAATAGATCAAGTTGATCGAATGCTATTGGCAACAACTGGTAAAGGATTTGTGATATGGGATTTAAGTGATAATGAAGATAAGATTGCCGACGGAGAAGCTATTTATCTGGCTTTACCTCATGGTGTAAGGAATATTACAACAAAATTAATGTCATCTAATTCATTTATGATTAGCTCTGAACTAAATTATGCAGTTGCAGGAGTTCGGTAATTAAAGTAGCTAACTTCTACATTCTTTGTAATTTATTTTTGGAATTATTATAGGAAAAACCTTTACGTTTGGAATATTAAAAATCAGCAATTACTGAAAATCCTAGATGCACATTTTGCCCGCATCATACAACTAGAATCACTCACAGTTGGCAATTGGAACAGTGTCATCACATCATCAATAGATCGATCTGTTAAAATATGGAATATTAACAATATCTTTGAAAAAGTTCATGTAATTGATCGTCATGAATTACAAATCGATGCAATCAGGTACCAATAATCAATTGGTTTTGAATTTGATATAACGAAAATCTTTTAAAATAGTCTTTCACAGTATGATATAGCTGCAACGGTTACTCGTAGTTGTGTCGGTGTTTGGGATATACGTTCAGGGCGTCTATTAGCTAAGCTAGCAGATAGTCCTCTTGGTGCAATTGTAACACATGCTGAGATTACTCCGGATGCTAAATACATTTTATCATCGGAAACTGGAAAATTCATAGTATGGAATCGAATCTCTGAACAGGTTATTTATAAGGATGAACAATTGGGTATACAGCAAATTACATTATTGGAAAAAGGAGAAAAAGCATTGGTTGTGTCATGTGCAAATATGAGCCGTCGACACGAGGAAATTGATACTACCAACAATGGATTAATTGCAACAGCATACATGAGAATAGTTCCTGGTATGTGAAATGATATACTTCTTTGTTCATTTCTCAGAATTTGTTTTATTCACATTAAATTATTATTTTTAGGTGGTTCTGTATTATTTAAGTTTCAATTTCCATTCCGTATGATACCTGGAATAAGCTTTCGTATGGCTGTGATAACCGCCGATGAACAGAATATTGTTGCTTTATCAGTTGACAAAGGCAACCGTGATGGATTATCTGTATTTAATGCCAATAATGGTACACTTGTTCAGAAAATACCATTAAAGTCTTGTAATATCAAGGTAAAGAAACTTACATATTGTTCAATGTTATAGACTAGGATATTGATTGCAATTTATTTGAAGGAAATATTGTATATAACAGCTTTGCCACATAAATCAACACAAGTTGGAATTATTGCAAATGAAAAAGGTAGTGTAGTTGATATCAAATCTAAAAGATTTCTTAGATCAGTACCCAAATGGGGAGGAAGTTGCACAAAAGATGGTAAATTTGGATTATACGCACCTTCTAGGTAACAACTTCTTAAATAAATTATTTGTGATTTGTCGATCGAACATAAAATTTAATATTTTTTAAAAGGGGTGGATTAGAATTAATTGAGTTAAAGAAAGGACAAACGGTCAAGACATATATTCCAAAAGTAGCAGAAGGTGTTTTTACAGTGATCTGTTGTTTTACGGATGGTGATGAATATGTTCTTTACTATCATAGTGGCCGTAAAACATTAAGAGTATTTCGAACAGATGATTCAACAATGATAGCAAACTATCGGATGCAAGCTGAATTGACAGCCATCAAAAGCACCAGTGATGGAAACAGTCTTGTACTCGGAACGGTTGACGGATGTTTATCAGTTTTGGCAATTACTGATCCCAAAAAACCAGAGATATTCAAATATCTTGAGGATCTACCATCCAGAGATGTTGAATGGAAGAAAAAATTGGCAAGAAAACGTGCTCGAATTTTATTTAAAGCAATTATAAGAATTGCAATTATTTGTAATCGTTATTCAAGTTCTGTGGTCCATGATGATTCTGATTCAAGTCCAGACATATCAAAATAAATTAATTTTAATTATATAAGCATAATAAGTAATTTAGCATAAATTACGAAGAATTCAATAACACACATTTATTTTTTAAGAATGTAACATCAATAATTGAAACGTAAAAATAATAATAGAGACACATAAATGAATTACAAAAATAACGATATAAAGTAGAATTAAAACTTGTAATTAAACTTCGTTTTCAACAAATACTTCACCTTAACCTGAGCTGGATCATACACAATGTATTCATTATATAGTAGCGATGTTTTTATATCTTTTTGAATGGGTTCACCAAATGGTATTTCAACACCATCTTTATCCATAAAACTTTGTGACGGATCAGGGAATGTTTTACCAACGCCTTTAACACTGTGTTTATCTTTAGGAAGTTTTGTTACATAATTTGCTTCGGTGTACTCTTTACAATCTCCTAAAGCTACCTCACACAACATCAATAATCCCGTATTGTTATCAACATTTGTGAAACAGTAATTTGCTGATTTCGAAACCATATCAGCAAAGTAAATACCTTTGCCAAACATATAACCGGTAACTGGAGCTTCTGGAGGTGCAATTTTTAATCCATGAGTTAAAATGCCCACATAGTTGGTTAATCGGGAACCGTGCCATAATAGTTTTCGATTATGCATTTTTTTGAATGGCTTATAACGACGATCTTCACCTTTTCTTACTACCTTAAAGATATTAATAATTTCCAAATCATAAGCGTCATGTGTCTCAGCATGTGTATTCTTAACATATTTAATGATTCGTTCAAATTCATCGCTCTCCTTTGACACCACATCTAAATCAGTTTTTAATTGTTCATAATGTCCATCTATTGGATTCAACTTTTCATCGACTTCTGTATTCAAGAGGCCATACGCAATTTCTAATTCCATTAAACTTTCCAACATCTCTGATTTCTCACTAATTAATTTTGCTGTATCTAATAATGGTGGATTATCAACACCAAAATCATGTGGAATCAGTGTGAAGAATTTATTAGTGCCTTGAATAAATGCGGCATTTGAACCACCAGATACAATGGCTTCATTTAATTCACTTAATACCTTTAAAGCTGATTGAATTTGTTTCTGACTCAATTTACCCAATGGCATTTTTTCCATATCTAATTCAAATTCAACCATTACTTTTTTCATTGCATCAATATCAAATAGCAATTTAACCAGCTCTTGGATATTTGTATCCAATTTTGATGGAATACTTGATTTTTCCGATAAACTGCGTACCTTTTCGTCTTCACAATAGTCAATATCGATCGGATACATTTTTTTTGGCACCTTTTGGAAGTTATGTCTCTCACTCCAATCATTTTCAGTTTTCTCCAAATATAATTCCTGAAATTTATCAATTGCTTCATATACCGTGTCCATTCGCTCCAATTTATGATCTCCAATAGAGGTCCCAATTCGACCCCAAGACCTGAATAACCAATATTTCCTCGGTGATTTATCGGATTCTAATACTTGCAATTTATAATATGAATTTTTCCCACTTTGGATATCAGTTAATGCTAGAACAGCTGTATATTTATCCTTTTGTTTCACGTATACATGAGCAACATCTTCTAATCCCGAATCCGGATCAACAGCGGTTCCACCTTTAAGAGTTAATTTAACGGACTTTGGTACTGATTTAGTGTAAATACTCTTTGATTTATGATTGGACATAGATTTACTCTCAATTTGATGAAGAATGGCTGAACGCTGTTAAATGTAAAATAAATTAATATATTATATATTTATTTGTACTCAGTTATCCATAACTTACATCGGTACCCCAATCACAAATACTCTTATTAGCCATTACTTCTAGACTGGTATCATAGGTCTTTATATCATTAATAAAATCTTCTGGAATAACTGGTATACCCAAAATCTTGGCTTCTCCCATTAAAGCGTTTAATTTTTCAACCTCCTTCTCATTAGAGATGACGGCAATTAACGTATTGGATACGCCAGTAACTAATTTTCCACCCCGTTTGGTAATTTCAGATTTCATTTCATCTTTACCAATCTTAAGTCGACCAACTATACAGAATTCCATATTGTATAGAGGTGGCTTGTCACGTTGCACCTTAGGTCTAAATAAACGTTGTTTGGAAAATTACTAATTGAACATAATATTAATTAAAAAAAAAAATTTTACCCTGAAGTTTCCGGTTCTTCTTTTTTAATATTCCTTGCAATAGTTGATGTCGATGGAGCTACGTATTTTATGGCACGATTTTGGACCTTACACTTATACTTTTTTAGAAAATCAATATGTTTGAATTCTGACGGTATTTTAAACTTAATCCGTTCCGGTTCTTTGTAACTCTCGTTACACTTAGCCCATTCACTCACTTCACCAATGCAAACGTAACCATTCTTATGAAACACCAGTTCACCTTTGTCTGGACATTTCTTGCAGTGCTTTAAGACACCGAATGTCATAAAATCAGCTAAACGATCTAAAATCTAAAGTGATCATACGATTACAATAATTCAACATCATAATTTAATCAAGTAGCAATATAAACTTACAGCATCTATTCCCACTGGGACATGAGATCCATTTGCCTCTAACAAAGCAGCTAATTCTTTCTTGCTTAAACAGTTTTCCAACAAGTCTCGATAACGATAGAATTCTTTATTCTGTTTTGCGATTAATTCATCCAATTGGTTTGTGTCAGCTTCTTCCTTCGGTTCAAGTTTTATCTTCTTCACTGCTGGTGCATCCCCGGAAGCGCTAAAAGAATTATTTGCACTGATAATTTAAATTATATTTTATATTTTATATTTTATTTTATTTACGGCAGAGCCTTCTTTACGGTAGTTTGGTCTTCTTTAGTTAAACTTCCAAACCCTGGCAACTGATTACCAGCCATATTCCAACCAAGTTCATCACGTAGCTGTAATAGTAATATTTAAATCTACAATTTGGACAATACCATTGGATATCAAATTGTAATAAATGTACCTTTGCAAAACATTCTACATGATGCCATAATGGCTGTCCACCATATTTCATCCCCACTTCAGTATCGAATACAACTTTCTTTATTCGCACTTCATCCTTTAAAATTTTTATTTCACAGCCACGACATGTAGCACGTCCAGAAGCTGCATACTCCACACCAAAATCTCGAGTAGCAGGATCTGATTTGGCTGATCTTTTTCCCTTTTTTCCTTTTCCATCAGGCACATCTGCCGAAGGGTTATCTATAAATATTTCCCATGGCAATAAATCTTCATTCATATAACAAAAAAAGATAATATCAATTACTTATTTGTTCACGAATATAATTTTGATCTTCCAATCGTAGGACTAGGAAATTTTCAAAATCTCCTTCGGATTGTGGACGCTGTTTTTTGAAGAAACACTTAGTGTGATACCAGTTCGGAGTTTTGCCATCGAACATATGAGACTATAAGAACTAGATGATAAGAACTGCTCTAAGTATATCATACGTTAATAGCTCACCTGGACCATTATAGCCAATCTTAAGACACCCTTTTCAATGTGCGTCTTACAGGATTTGCAAGATGCCCTAGATGTTTTTGCATATTCAGCGCGATACGGTAGATCATCCATTGCAAAGAATCAACCGCAACTGACGATATATTTACTTACAAGAAACACAAAATTGGAGTTAATTTAACACTCTTTCTGTTGGTTAAAAGCTACGATTGCTCTTAGAATTTCAAATGTTTAAATTTTAATATGTTAAATTAGCAATTTCGCAATTGTGCTGCGTACCGGTGAAATTATTTCGGTGAAATTATCGGATCAACTTCCTCCTTTGCGCTTAGCGCCAATTAAATCGACGGTTTTAGCGCCAACTATCAGCTGTTGTTTTGAAGTCATGGTATTTTTGTTGAGTGGAAAGTGGAATTGAATCCGGAATCTAAAAATGGGAAAAACGTCGAAAGATAAGAGGGATATATATTATCGTCTCGCAAAGGAGGAAGGATGGAGGGCACGAAGCGCCTTCAAACTGCTCCATATCGATGAAGTATTCCAAATATTTGATGGTAAAGCTAATAAGTTCAATAAACAAGTTCACAATATCAATCGATTGCTCTTTTTCAGGTGTCACACGAGCCGTTGATTTGTGTGCAGCTCCAGGAAGTTGGAGCCAGGTTCTGTCCAAGAAATTGTATGAAAACAAAGATGCAAGTGATAATGTAAAAATTGTGGCTGTTGACTTACAAGCAATGTCTCCAATACCAGGAGTAACACAGCTCCAAGGGGATATAACTAAATTAAGTACAGCTACATCTATTATCGAACATTTTGGGAATCAAAAGGCTCAATTGGTGGTATGTGATGGAGCTCCAGATGGTAAAATTCAATACATAAATTCATATAACTTAATAATAATTAATTAATTAAATTTCAGTTACTGGATTGCATGATGTAGATGAATATATTCAATCTCAATTATTGTTAGCTGCTTTGAGCATAACAACACATGTGCTAGGGACTGATGGAACTTTTGTGGCTAAAATATTTCGCGGAAAGGACACAAATCTGTTGTATGATCAATTAAGAATATTCTTCAAAAAGGTGACTATCACCAAACCAGCCAGTTCACGACTATCCAGTATCGAAGCATTTGTTGTTTGCCAAAACTACTGTCCACCAGAAGGATACATTCCACAAATGATTGATGCTATGAACACAGATGTCTGTATTGCTTCGGAACCATTGTCACGAGTAAATCGACGAATTGTTCCGTTTATCGCTTGCGGGGATTTACGTGGATATGATGCAGACATGTCATACAGCCTTAATTTGGTAAGAGTTGTAGTTGACTCCATGTGCATTATATTTTATAATAAATTTCTATATTGTAGCCCACATCAACTGAACCATATACGTATCGTGAACCTGTTCAGAAACCCATCGCACCTGCCTATCATGAGATCATTCAGATGACCAAGAATATTTCCCTAAATAAGAAACCCATTATAATTGATGAATCAATTAAATAGACTTTAGTTTAATTTCTTTTAATCAATGGAATGCAATAAAGTGTTTTCTTTTTCTTATCAATTTATCAATTAAATTGTTTTATATTCCTGGTTAATATTCGAAACTCCTTCAGAGGTGTTTAAGCAGAAGAGACTCAACACTATTTTACAGTACGATTTGCAGTAAAGGGAGTACCTAATAAGTACGGAGTATGTACAAAGGTATTTTGTTTTGATTGTGCTCAGAAGAAGAAGAAGAAGTTTCAGAAAGTGAATAAATAAAAGTGAATAAAAGGTATAATTCGATAAAATGTGCTGTTAATTGTAGGTTCCGTTTAATTAATTGTTTGTTTGTAGAAAAATTTCGATTCATAAACGTTTGAATTAATTTATTCCAGCACACAATTGAAAAAATCTTATCTTAATGGCTCATTACTCAGAATCGGCAAATGGTAATTAATTTGCCATACTTTAGAATAGAACATGGAGTCCTGTAACAAAAGAAAATTGGACAAGGTAGAAACATCATTGATATTAGATTCAAATGTAACGAGGCGCAAAGTGAATAATCAGCCAAGTGAGGATTGTGAAGAGACCAGACGGAAGGATTCATTGAAAAAAGTATGTTTTCATTCCGTGCTACTGTTCGATTTTATATTATGAGTCTTAATTTAATCTTATCTATTTTCCAGGTATCGTTAATCTTGAAGAAGTGCGAAACACTTCGTACACCGGACGAAAACAATTTCTTAAAGACATGTAAAGATGCGGTCAAAGCGGTGTCGAAAAGACGAGAACGAATACAACAAATCAAAGAACGAGTTCTCGAGAAAGAGGATCCCCCCGATGTAATCGATCGAAAGGTAAAGAAATTAGCCGATGTTATTTCACGTGCCAGACATTTAGTGTGTTATACTGGAGCCGGTATTAGTACGTCGGCAAGAATACCAGACTATCGTGGTAGTCAAGGTATTTGGACGCTATTACAAAAAGGCCAAGAAGTTGGAAAATATGATCTCTCACTAGCAGAACCTACATTTACACATATGGCCTTATATGAATTACTTCGAAGAAATATTTTACAACATGTTGTATCTCAAAATTGTGATGGCCTTCATTTACGATCAGGATTACCGAGAAAATCATTGTCCGAAGTACATGGTAACATGTACATTGAAGTTTGTAAAACCTGTAAACCAAACACAGAATATTGGCGATTGTTCGATACAACCGAACAAACAGCAAGATACTATCATAAAACGAATAGACGATGTCGAATATGTGGAACGGCATTGGTCGATACAATTGTACATTTTGGTGAGCGAGGCACTTTAAAGTGGCCATTAAATTGGGACGGTGCATATCAGCATGCTGAAAAGGCAGATGTCATATTATGTTTAGGTTCAAGCTTAAAAGTTTTGAAGCGTTACTCATGGCTGTGGGCAATGGATAGACCGAAGAATAAACGTCCCAAAGTTTATATAATTAATCTGCAATGGACACCGAAGGACAATACGGCAGCAATTAAAATTCACGGGAAATGTGATGAAACAATGAGTTTAGTTATGAAGTACTTAAATATTAACGTACCATCATATAATAGGTTAAAGGATCCCATTTTTGCACATGCTACTATATTACATTCATCTGAATTCCACACCGTTACTCAGCCAATTCTTAAAGTTAAGGATGAAATATCTGATGAATCTGAATCATTCAAAAATCAAGAGGAAATAACTGATGAAGATATAAAACCAATAACAGTGAAACCAAAAGTTTTACCTGACTTAATTCCTATTCATAAACAATCACCATTCGAGCAGCTAAGCGATTTTGAATTTATGCAATCGGATGATTCTATAACACAGTCTTCTATGCACTCAGTGATTCAACAGACAAATGATGATTCATTACTCAGCAACAACAAAATTACAGCAAATAAAATAAATGAAAGAGATAGCAAATTTACTGAAATTAAACAAGAGATATGTGATACTGCTTCTAGCGAAAACAATTGTATATTAGTAAACGGTGCATACAAAAGTAACGATAATAAGTCAAATGGGAATGATATCAATGCGTTAACGATAATAGCTAAAAATGTAATTCCTAGAAGAGATAACTTTAAGGATTCAGGGATTTATGATGATCTCACAGCAGAGGAAGCGGTAACAGAATTTAATTCTGAAATTTCTTGTTCTATTAAATCAGAAGTAATTAGTAGTGATGATTCATGTACTTCATCATCAATTGATAAAACCGAGTCAATGGTATCAGGGTTGAATAGTATGGAAGAAAATAGTTCATCCTCAACGGTGGAAGAACAGATTTGTTTCAATTTACAACGTACATTGACTATTTATTTGGAACAAGTAAATTTATTGCGACAAAATGAAACAATATCCAGACTGATGTTGGATTATCACATAAGGAATATGCAAATTAATTTATTTGCACCACCTCCGCCACCGTTATGTTATTCAGATGAATTTGTTGGTACAATTGTTAGATTAATAGAAAATCTGCAATGCAATCAGGACGCCTTATCAATATTGAAAGTAATGGAACATATTCGAATCCTACACAGAATGGAAACTGAATTTGAGAAAAGTGTTCAACAGCATTTTAGCCAAGCGATAATAAATAATGGTATGTCGGCAACTACAGCAAATAGTTTAGATAATCTGAAAGATTGTATAATGTCAGCAAAAGCAAGACTTAATTATAATCAGGAATTGCATATAAATTTAGTGAAAACGTTAATGCGTCAAATATTCGTGCCAAACGGTAATTCATTGTCTTGTATACCACAAGTAACTGAATTTAATTTAACTTCAACCACTGATGATCCGAAGACTGAAAATTCACAGCTAAAATGTAATAAATTGGATGAGTCCGATAAACTATTAGATGAATATATTAAACAATTCATAAATTACTATAAATCATTGGAGAATTCATTACCGAATTGGTACGATGTAGGATATGCTTATTCGGGTCTTCATAGCATAATACATCCGCCACCAGCTCAGATTAATATATGGGATACAATGTTTGTATCTACATTCCAACTAGATAGACGTAAAGCAATTTGCGATTTTTGTTTTGATAACTACGCAGAATATGAATGTCAATTCTATTTACCGATTAATTCGGATTTTATGGTGAAAAATGTGAGAAATGGAAAAGAAGTAATTTGCGAATGTTGTGATTACACCGATGAGGAATATGAAAGTGAACAAAATATTGGTGAATGTAATATTCAAACAAAACTGGAAGAGAATGTTAATTTTCATGATGAACAACCTAAAGATGCAATTGTGGCTAAGGTGCAACCACAGCCAGGATGGTATGGTAAAGGCTATCGAAAAAATCGGCGAAGGAAACGTAAAGCACAATCAAATTAACAGTTGCATCTTCTAATATTAATTGTAAAGATTTGACTAGTGATCCTGTAAACATGAATTGAATAAAATTTTAGGTAGTCCGTTACGAATTGAGATGATTTAGTATTACAAGCGTGACAAATACAATTATAATAATATGGTCTGTAATAAAACATTTATCATAAGATTTCATAAATTCTGGTCTAAAATCTATTATTAATAATATATAATTTAATTCAGGGTAATTTTTTCATAAGTTTACGTAGACGTATGCTAAAACGATTTTCAAAATCACACCGTTTATAAGAACTTGCTTCAAGCAATAGATGTCGGATATCATTTGAACTCTAAAAAAATATTAAGTTATTTATTATGATAATTCACATTACTAAGTAATTAGAAGTATACACTATTTCCGTCTTTCAATAGTAGGGCTGCCAATTCCAATCGTCCATAAGCATCCACATACGATGCATCATGAGTATCAATATTTTCTCTTTTTTTAATTGCGGAACTAAAACAGTTATTTAACCATCAAAATTATATAACAAAGATTTATATATTGATTTTTACGTTAATTCTGCAATGGCCTCAATATTTCTGTTCATCAATGAATACACTACACCTAAAATGAAATGATTTACGCCAACTCCTGGCTCAATTTTTGCATTCGTACATGATTTTAAAATATTTTCAGAAGATTCATGAACACTGCATTTCAGAAAATTCCAAAAGTATAACATTTCATATAAAAGCAATTCCCAATATTCGCTGTTGGTTACAACTCTTGCTTTTGGAGTTAGTTTTTCTAGCCGTTTACTCAAGTATTTTCCAACCTGTGTTTCCTTTAAGAAATTTCAGCTTTATTATTGAGGAATAAATAAATTCTTTTCATTATACCGTTTGCTTAGATTTGATTAACTCATTTTGTATATCTTTGGCATGAGTATTGTCCACTTTGAGTTCACCTAATATGCCTTGGCAAAGTGCCATCACATATATATAAAATGCTTTGTAAAATACCGAACGATTCCTGAAACAATATAAAACATATTCAAATTCTTACCCTTAATTTTCCAAAATTAATTTGTGCTCACCGTAGATCTGAAAATAGTAGCAATGCACTTCTAATCTCATGTTGAATTAATTTGCAATATCCAGTTTCATGTAAACATAAAGTTTTTAATTCCCTTTGAACTGTAGGAATTTCACAGCAACGTTCAAATTTCTGAAGAGCCAAACTAATGTTTCCCTAAAATAGATTACTAGTAGATTACTACCAATTAAATTATCTCAACATTCCTACATACTTTCAGGCTTTCTAAACGACCTCGAAAAAATAAAAAAATCCCAGAATCACTGAATTGATCATCGACCTCATCAAATAATTCTGTAGCTTTGGCTAAATCAACATCACTTCGCACTTCTTCGTCAACATTCCACGAATACGTATAGAACCAGATCAAGGACAATCTAAAAATCATTATGAATACGTTTGACTGAATTTATGTTTTACATTAATTACCTGGCAATTGGAGCCCGTAGATCTTTTGATTTTCGAGCATACAACAGACATTCTAAGCCAGTCTCTTTATTACCGTCGATTCCAAATATACTGATCAAACGCAATAAATTATTGGGCATTAAAGAAATGCTTAAGAGGAATAAACCATAACCATAGCATGTAGCACCCAATAAACGGATTAATTCATTAATTTCGATCTCATCGCTACAATAAAATGAAAGGAACATTTCATGTAGTGGGTTATAGTTAAAAAAAAAAGCGATAATTGATTTTACCTAACATCAGAATTGCAAGGCCATAGAAGTGATTGTTTATCAGGCAATGTTGGACAGGATAATGGTGACTGTACCACAAAACTACTTTGAAGAACACTTTGATTACTGTAATTTTCTTTAATTAATAAATTCAACTTTGACTTGGACGGATTCAATTCTGTATTTGAGGCTAATGAAGCAGAACTAATTTCATTTCCTGGAACCAAATGTCTCGATCTTGAAAGAAAAGGAAAGTTATAAAAAATTAAATTCTTACACTTTCTATTAAATTTTAGTACGAGGATGAATTTGATTGATTTATGATGCCTTGTTCGTCACGGAGACTGTTGGTCGCATGTATAGTACTTTGAGAGCGTGGAATCGGTTCTACATATCCCAATGGTTTAGCTAAAATTAATAATTATTAATTAAAATAATTTAATTTTAAATATTTTGTTGCTTACGAGGCATATCATCCAAATTGGAACCAAATTTATATTTCTTTCTAAACATTTCATATAGATCACTGTAAGTGGATTGGTATAGTTTATATGCTTTTCTTAGTAGCCAACTCCCCTTAATGAGTCCCTTAAAATCTTGCGTTATAAATGTTAGTATTGCGGTACATAAATACGAATCAGCAAGTATTATTTGATTTTCTAAAACTACTTGAACAGGCATCTCGGAATTATTTTCTCCAAACAAACGGGTACGTACTGAAGAAAACCAACTAGATGGTGTACATCGTTCTCGAATCTCTTCAAATATCTTTTCAGCTTCAGTTATTTTATCCTGTTCATATGCAATGGCGCCATTCTAAAATGTAAACACATCATGAACGATTCCATTTCATCTAAATGTCGATAGTAAACTGTCTCTCACCATGCCAAGGACAAAGGCATATGCAATAAGTACCACATTGGATTGTTTTCGTTTCTTGAAATGCTCTTCAGCTGCAATCGGTTCATTATTTAGCCACATCCACATACCTTGATTAGCATAACTATAATCTGATTGTTCGGTTTCATCTGGTATCGCTTCATTGTTTGTTGCCATCACCAGAATATCCGATTCACTTTGAATTAACCGTTAGAATTTCCATTGGATTTTACTTTTGAACTTTTTATTTAAATTTTAATTATTATGGAAACCACGTTTTTATTACTAGAAATGTACATAAAATTTAGATTATATGTAATTTAAAAAAAAATAATATATAAATCATAACAATATAAATGACTAATTTCAAATTCAAATTATGAACTAATTTCCATTGCACACTTCATTTGATTCAAAAATTAAATAATAAATACAATATGCTGCATAACCACTCTGACTGTAAAATTTTTTTAAACTATTTATCACTCCATAGTTTAACAATTGTCCTTCACGTGATTGCATCGATTTTTCCGCTACACATTGACCTAGTCCGTGTTGTGAACATATAACTCATTCAAAGTGCATGTGTACATGCTCGAATTTGAGCTATTTATCGAGCATCTAATTTAATTAAACCAACTGAAAAAAAAAAAACGAAAATACTAAAGGCATATACGTTACCACATTAATAATGAATACAGTAAAAATCGATTTGGCGTTTTATATTCTTTTTATTCATTGAGATGTTCTTTTTCATACATATTGGCCAACTATTTTTCAAAAATTATATTTGCGAGAGTACAACTCCATCAATTGTTTATTTAGCTGGACTCATAATTAGAATAAAAGAAAAATAATAATACTGCACCATGTCATCATTTTTGTAATAATTAAATTATTATACTAAAATCATTGATCGATTTTCTTAAAGTGTAACTAAAATTACATGACAACAGTTTTACAAAAAAAGAAAAAAAAATTCCTTTCTGCACGTAAATGATTTTAAAGCAAACGATTTAACAAAACAAAAATAAAAAAACATGGAACATCCTAAAACCGCTTTCAATATTATCAATCATTATAATTATTGTTTCATTGAGAAAAATAATTAACTTCTATCTTTTGTTTATAATTTGATATCTAATAAATTTCTAAGCAATAAGAACTACAAGTTCCTATTGCCGTTTCATAATGGTTTGAAATAGAGAAGCGTTCATAATAATTACAGAATTTTTAACGTAAAACCGTTAATTTTGATTAAGCATATGTTATACTATTTGAATTTTATCCATTTGTCTGTTTTATGGCAATTAGTTGTGTGCTTGCAAAATTAAAATAATTTGGCTTTTACCTTCCCTAATTATACACCATTTATCTTACATAACAAAATAAATAAAATTAATAGATGATACTCATCACATCCTGAATTCATTGAATTGGCTTCTCCAATCATATAATAATTCAATTATTTGTATTATTCTTCGTATTATTATATATATTTTTTTTCATAATTTCTTCAATTTAATGCTTCATCTTGTATTTAATTTTTTGATATTCTGTCCATTTTCAACTTACTAATCATCCAGTAATAAGCATTCTATACATTTATTCGCCATTCAAATATCAGTTTGTTTTTTTTTTTAACATAATTCCTAATCATTCATACATTTCCAAATCAAAAAAAAAATGACACTTTCACACGAATTCTATTTTAAATAATTAGAACTTCATTCCTATTCATTTCTATAATTTTTCCTCATGGTTACTCATATATGCCCATACAGCAGACAGATTCATACCGAATTCTCATTGATTTAAGAATTTTATAATAATTAATAACAATTTAAAGTTTCTTTCCCTCCCTTCTACTGGAGCATGAAGTTACTTCAGTCTCTTCTTATTCCTTATGCCATCAGGCCGAATTTTAAATTCACCAGCTAACAACATTAATTTAAATAATTCATATTTCGTTTTTCATTTATATTGTATAGCTCAACAGCATTCATTTAATTTCCTTCATTTTTTTTAATTTGTTTCAATTGCTATACATAAACTAAAAGATTACCATTAGGCTATACGTAAGATAAATATCCTATATTTTGCATAAATTTTAATAATCCGTCTAGAATTTGTTATTTTTTTTTACAACATCCGTTCAATGTAAAAAGAAATTATATAATTTATTCGGTGATAATAATTATCATAAAATCAAATGGGTGTTAAATTGCGATAAAGCTAATTTAATATATTTCTATTAAAGTATAGTATTATATTCTTGTTCTTCTTGTTATTCATAAGTGTCGATTAATAGGTGTCATTGTTGTCGATCATGGGACAACACAATTGCAATCAATAATTTAATTTAAGATTATCGATCCTGGAAAATTGGAATATAACAGATTGATAAAAATTTAATTGTATGATTTTAAGTAAACGAAATCATTTTACATGATTTCATTGGAATGTAGTTGACAACGATTTAAAAATGTAAAATATCCTAATTTGTTAATTAAATCAAAATTAAAAGAAAAGTGTACGTTAATTACTCATCGATAAAATTAATTAATCAAAAATGAATTTCTAATAGGAGAAATCATTTGCTTTAAATTTTTAATTGAAAATTTTGACCAATCGTAAAATATACCATGATTGTGTTTTACCACATCTACTTTTAACTTAAACGAAATTAAATTATGTATTCAGTAATCGTATGTTGTAACAACTAAGGTTACTCACATAAACACAAATTAACTGCTCTAATCGCAAAATATCAAAAACCTGACCAGAATAGATCTCTTGTTAAACAAGTGATTTAAAGATACTCATTTCTAGTCTCTATTGGTTCATTCAAAATTAAAGTTCAGATGAACATTATTACTTTTCAGGTTTTTTTTTTAAATCAATTTATTCGATCACTTGACACCTTTGAACTGGATGGATAATCCTGTTCTTCAATTGTTTGTAATTTCTTTGAAATATGATTATTGTTTAATGTGTACGCCATTGTATTACCAGTAATTTGCTTACGCTTCATTATACTACCCCTTTGATTATGCCAATTATTTATCCAATTCTTTTTACTATTGATATACTATTGTGTCGGATGCTGTTGATGCATTAACACCATTGGTTGCTGATGATGACCCGGTTGAGCACCTTGGAAATATGACGGTATTCCAATTGGTGGCGGCGGACCCAAATTCATTGGACAATAAATTTGTTGCGATGCACCTTGACTTGTATAGGTTGGAGCACCAGCTGCTGGCGACGGCTGTGCACCAGGATGATACTGTTGATGTGGCTGACCTGGTGAAGGTGTCGTTGATGGTGGCGTTGGTGTAATATATTGCAACGGTGGTTGAGCTGATTCTGGGTATATTCGCACCTTAAAAAATAAAAAATAAATGTAAATATTTTTGATTTATTATTAGGTAATTGGTAATCTTTACCCTTACCATTGGCTGATAAGTCTGAGGTGGGTAAGGTTGGGGATGCGCTGATGGCGGATAAGAAATAAATTGATGCATAGGAGCTGGTGCCATTAACGGTTGGCCAGTTGCCGCTGCCACATGAATGGATGAAGCACTAACAGGCACTATTAAAATCAAATATTTGATTAGTTTTTTTATTTTTGGTCTAAAATATATTAATAATTACTTTTTCTAAATCGTTGTTGCCCAGCAGCATGACCATGCTGTGGTGTTTGGTATGGTTGGCTAGGCATCATATAAGCCGCCATGACTAACGGTCCTTGTGCTACATGCGGTGATTGCTGATAAGGTGGCTGTTGTGGGGGTTGCTGTGGAGGTTGTTGTTGTTGTTGTTGTTGCTGTTGCGGCTGTGGCGCCATATGTTGCTGCTGAGGCTGTTGCTGATTTACTGTTGATGGTGTGTGTGATCGAGAAGACGTTGGAGTACCCGGACCACGGGGTGTGAATGGTTTTGCTGCCGGATTCAATTGGAATTTCTTCGGCTTGTCTGAATCACTTGGCAAATTTGTGTTACTTGTAACTGCATTAATTGCTGTATTTGGCGGAGGTGTGACCTCGTTTACACTGGACTGACTATTAGAATTAGGTGTTTGAGATGAATGAACCGATTGATTCGATTGTTGTTGTTGAGGCAAAGACTGTTGGTTAGAATAACCATCGATTTGCTGCTGAGATGGTTGTTGTTTTATCAGCGACGGAGAATTATTAATTGATGAATGTTGATGCTGTTGCTGTTGCTGTTGCGGAGGGGAATTCGATTGTGGCGGTGGCATATGCACCATTTGTTGCGAATTCTGTGATTGTTGTTGTTGTTGCCCAGGTACCATTTTGAAGTCCTGATGGAATTTACGAAGTTCCTGTACCTGTTCATCTCGAGCCCTTGGCTGACGTTGTGGTTGTGGTGGCGCCTGTGATTGAGGCGGTGGTGGACCAGCCATGGTTTGTGTAACTGGAACTACTCCATGATGAACTAAAATACCCTCAGGAACACCAGGCGGCAAATGGGGCGCTACCATCATTGGCTGAACATGAACTGGTGGTTTTCCCATATGTGTCATTTGTTGGGATTGCATCGCAGGCGGTTGTTCAGAAAAGGCACCCGGTGTTGTTGATGGTGGCAAATATTGACGATTTAAAGTACGTGTTATTTGCCCTTTATTCGAATTAATATTATTAGCACCATTGCCACCGTCACCATTCATCTTATTGTTATTACCGGACATTGAAGGTTGCGGTATTCTAAAGATAATGGAAACAAATAATTAGATACGGATTAGACAATTAAACAATAAATAAGTTTAAATAAGAAAATGATAAAATCAACTCACATCATACGATTATAATTCTGTTGAGGATAAGAGGGCACGTATTGAGGTGGCCCTTGTTGCATTGCCATTGAAGAATAACTATTATTCTTATTTGGTGGCACATTTTGTTGTGAACCTTGTGCGGATACTGTAGTCGGTCCATTATTTGGAGGTGGTGTACTACGAACTATTTTACCACCCTGCATTGGTTTCCTTTTCTGTACTGGAATATATTTACCGCCCATATTCCCTAAAACAATATGTTGCGTTTATTAATTTACTGTTTCATCTGCAATATGATATTTTAAATAAACTTACGGGCTGGAGCTTCTGGACTTGAAGCTGTCGGACGTTCAACAGCCGCAAATCGTGTTTCTTCATCACCATTTTCTAAATCAGAACGTTCTTTATATGCCGGTTGATTTTCAATTTCTTGGGCAATTTTTTCAGCCTTGGCTTCAGCTTCCTTAAAATCTTGCGTATTTTCTTTTTCAATTTGTACAGTATAACCGGTTAAATCTTGTTTAAATGTTGATTGAACTCCATAAACCGTTTCATTTTTGTGAAACATATCATTAGCATCCCAACCATTTGAATTCCCATCTAATTCTAAAGATAAATCAGTTTCACCATTGGCACCTGATGGATCCCATGGTTCTAATTCCTTTTCTTCATAACGACTTGTTCCTATAATAATATCATCCAAATGATAAATTAGTCATCTTTCAAAATTCATTAGTCATCATAATCATCACTTACCATTACACCGAGAAATAGCAGTATCTGTTTGAAACGTATCTCGTGTAGCGAAATCTGGATCAACATCACGAGCAACAATTGATACAATATCAGAATTCTTAAATATAAGACAATCGTCAACCGACTCAACCTTGAAGCTGTTTTGGTCGCCGTTGGCGTTCTTATCAACCGGATGAACCATTTCTAATGCAACCTGACATAGAGTAACGCACAATAATTAGGCATATGTTCTTCTCTATGATGCTTAATTGGTCAATATTGAATTATTCCAAATACAAAAATGATATGTGCTTACCTGAAAACTTGATCCAAATGTACGAAATATTCCCTCATACGTTTCCCCAGACAATGTTACAATTTGCACTACGTTACCCACGTGTGATGTTGCAGCATGCATAAAATGTTGGTTGTTATATATTCCGTCAGCCGGAATTGAACGTCCTCTTTGTTGCCTTCAGTTTCAAAAAATGAAAAAGATAACAAATATTCCACAGACGATTAGCAATCTCTTTTACGTATAAGATAAAGAAATTGTTTTACAATAATCGCACGATAAAATTCTTCAATAAAGAGTATTTAACTCTTTTTAGTTTAATTCAATTGATTGAAATTAATTTAATTGAACACAAAATTATTATATTAATGCACACGCACTGTATGTAAAAATTAATAAGAAATAAACACTCCAATTAACGAAACTGAATTAATTTTAGATTATAAGTACAGTAGTCACACAGATTTGATCTGAAGCAAGGGACGGAAATCCACAAACTGAAGTCAGTGTGGTTTTATCAGCACAACAGAAGCACCATTCCTTTAAAAGTGAAATGGAAAAAAACAACATTCCATAGTATTCCTGGAACAGGACATTAGTTCCGTGCGTTTTTGTTACTATACCGAAGAAGCCAAAGGTAGTTTACACGTACGTATGCGGTAGTAGCCATTGAAAATAAAACAATAGCAGGTAATGAAATTATGTTTATGACTATGCACCCCAAGTACTTGTTATACTAAGGGTTTAATGTTTGGTACCTTTCTTACAGATGCCTTCCACATGTAGNCGAAGTTTTCCCCTCCAATTGTGAATAAAAGATTGTTATTACTATAAAAGGGTGCAGACAAAATCAGATAATCAAGTAAATGCTGTTTAGGCTGTTAATGAATCTCAGAAAAATGAAGCAACAAGATCGGGGTTTGCTTTTATGATTGGTCGTAAAATTAACTAAGAACAATACTTTCATTTCGGCAACAAAAAGAGGAAATGTTAATATCAGAACAAATACGGGATATATTGGCAGATTAGAAAATGTTTTATATTGTGCTGATATTCTTTACAATTTATTGTCGGTGAATTGCATTCAAAAGGCTGGTTATGATGTTTTATTTTCAAATAATGGAGTGCAAATCATGTAATATAATATAATTTTGGCAAAAGGNTTTTTTTTTTTTTTTTGTTTTGTGCATACACACATACATTCATCTGATATTATATGGCATTTTTTGGCATTATTGGGTTTTTACAGAATTATTCTCTTTCCCTGGAATATTGGTCTGATCGAATTCCTCAGAAGTAATTAGCTGTGTAATGTTCAATGAATGTGTAAAAACAAAAATGGACGACTATCTTACCTCGTAGAAAGGCCGCTAGGACGATTCTTGCGTTTATTCATATCGTCACCTGAAGGACCCGACGAATAGGAACCTTCTCTATTGTTTGATCGCGTAGGGACCGGAATTTTGACGGCTTTGAGATGTAGAATTTTGGATAATTTTTTGCACACTTAATTGATACTTCCAAGTAATATACACAATGAGTGGGGCTTATGGAACACTTTCGACAGAATATGATCGGATCACCCTTTATGTATTGAACAAAAACAAACGGTACCACGCACAGATTTCTATTGAAATAAATGACTTGTAATTATTTATGTCCAACTGAATGCTGCCACCGTGCACTTTTTACTTGCAACTGAATCAATGCTGATTAATTCCAATTCAAAACAATATTATTATCCTGCTTTGTTTGGGACCCAAACTTTTTCTTTATTCCAGCACCAGGCAAAGAACTTCTTCAGCACTGCTATGTCACGAATGAACGTCGAATGAAAATCGAAAACAAATTTTCTTCCACTCCTCGGACAATTTGTGTAAACCGTTTACTACTTCAATTATATTAAATTATGAATGTGAATTATGTGAATGCGATTACGCACCGAACACTTTTCACTAATTATTTATCTCAATTTAAACACACCAATTAGATGTTTTAATTTTTTTATTTTTTTTTAAAGATTTCACTGCACGAATTTATTCAGACATACACAATTCTATATAGTCATACATTGTAATTGGTACTTCGTATCGTATAGACCATTTTGCCGCTAATGTTACAATGGCAGCGAATGCTTGATTCAAAACCATAATGCAGGCCCAGTTCCATATAGTTGCAATTAAGACGGCTGTTCAGAACAATAACAGTTATTATGCCACCAATGGGCCCAATTAGATGTTTTAATTTTTTATTAAAAGATTTCGAATTTTTATTTATTTTCGATTTGATAAATCGTTACTATTAGATAACTCTTTCACATACATACATATTAAAATCAACAGAATTGAGCTTAGTACCCAGTCTTGTAATCAAAATAAAGAAAGAATCAATTCCGAATTCAGCCATACACAATTCTAAACAGTCACAATTGAATATGGTAGTTCGTATCTTATATAACGTTGTGCCAGTGGCAAAGTTAAATTCACGACCGTCTTTTCGACCGACTTTTTTTTAGTAATTTAAGAAAAATAAATTTAAGAAAAAATTTAAATCATAGCAATTATATATAACAAAAGACTTTATTAAAGTCAAACAGTCAATTCATTGGTACGAAATACAAAAACTGGCAGTGGAATACGAAACACAAGTTTGATTTTATTGAGTTACTTCGAAATCACTCAAAACTCAAATACATATAGATAATCAATAATGTCTTCCTTGATGTTTTCTCATTAATTATAAATGTTATTGTTACTATTCCAAACTAAATAAGCAATATTCTTAAATTTACAACAATAATCCAAGATGTGTATATATTTACAGTTATTAAATAAACTAGGCAACGGTGCAAATCACTCAAATTTCCAAATCTTAAAGGCTGGGATGTGATCTTGAATAAAAGCTCTATTGTTTGATGCATTTCATAAGGGTGCACTATTCAATGGATGATTCAAACGATTGCAACATTATGATTATAAGAAATTCAACAACAATTCACAACAACAGAAAAAATTGATTTGAAGTAACAAGTAAAAATAACATTTGAATATTTGGACCAATTGGAACATAATAACAAATATCCAATGATGTAGTTTTCTGATCCTGACCGCATAATCGGGCGAATTCTGTTTCAATCCCATGTAAATTAACAGTTAATTATTAGTGGCACACTCGCTCTCTAATAAATAATTGGATACGATTTCCCACCAAAATATTTTTCACGGTATAGTGCAATTGAAAGCACCACTTTCATGACAATTAAATAATTTTGACGAATTAAAAAATTAAATCAAATTAAAAAAAAAATTAAAAATTAAATGACAATTTATTTAAATAGAAAAAATTAATTTTAAGTAAAATTTCAAAAGACAAAATCAATGTAAATATAAATCGCCCAATTTTGGTACCGATCTTAAATTCAAAAAATACAAATAAAACATTTCGTGTTTTCGGTAAATTGTGTTGGTTATGAGCCCCTCGAATTCAGTTTTAAATATATTGGAGTGCAACTAAATCGCGGAGGTAGGCAATATGGGTAAAAAATGTGGACACGTAAGTCAACATCTTCCGCACTTAGTTCGAATACTATTTGCTAAACAGTCTTGATCGTTTTTGTTCTAGAATTTGGCTGCTCAGATACTGCAAATCGGTGGATTAGCCATTGGAGTTTTTGCCGGTGTGAACTTATATCGAGGCAATGAGAAATTCTATCGGCAATACTTGATGCCACTAGTACACTTATTACCACCGGAATGCAGTCATCAATTAGCAATTTACGCAACCAAATATAATATCATGCCAGCCCAAGTTGAAGAAGATCCTCCGATTTTGGTATCCTATTGAGTTCTTCCATTCCCAAGGTAATGAACATTAAAATGGATTATTTTTTTTTTTTTTTTTAGAAAACCAAATTGTTTGGGAAGGATTTAACTGCACCAGTAGGTATTGCCGCGGGATTTGATAAACAAGGTGAAGTCATGAAGGGTCTCCAAAGGATCGGTTTTAATATAATAGAAGTTGGATCTGTGACCCCAAATCCTCAATTAGGTAATCCAAGACCACGTGTTTTTCGATTAAAAGAAGATGATGCCATAATTAACAGGTAATATTATCTTCACAATTGATGCCTTAAATCGTAATTACAATATAAAATTGTTTAGATTGGGTATGAACAGTGTTGGATTCAATGAGGTGTTTAATCGCATTAAAGATATTCGTGCTGATCCGGCCTTTGCGAATACATTGATTGGAATTAATATTGGCTGTAATGAGAATTCACCAGATCCAATTCAAGATTATGTCGACGGAATTAAAATGTTCTCAAGCGTTGTCGATTATGTTGTGATAAACATTAGTTGTCCTAATTCAGAAACGACTCAGGAAACACAGAAAGGTAATATGACCAATTTGTTAAAGGCGATTTTAATGGCAAGAAATGAAGCGAATCCAGTGAATCCAACACCTCTTTTGATTAAGTTGTCACCCGACTTGACACACGAACAGCGTAGGACTTTGGCATGTATATTAATGAAACCGGAATGTAGAACCGATGGCATGGTGATATCAAATACAACAAAAAAACGTGAGAGAGGATTACGTTCTGATCCGACATATGTATTTGAAGAGGGTGGTCTTAGTGGTCGTCCATTATCAGATATGTCAACGAAAATGATAGCCGAAATGTATCAACTGACACAGGGAACAATACCAATTATTGGCACTGGTGGTGTGTTTACTGGTGCAGATGCTTTTGCAAAAATAGCTGCAGGTGCAAGTGCTGTCCAGCTATACACATCGTTTGCGGTGCAAGGTCCTCATGTTTTGACACATATTAAAAATGGATTATGTTGTTGTATGCAGAAAGCTGGTTATGGAAATATGAAGGATACGATTGGTGCGAGAACACGAACGTATTATAAAGGCAAAGTACCAGTTTATCCGCCATATCCGATTCCAGAGAAGGTGTTCGATCCCAACAGATTGGAAAGTCTTAAACCACATATTGTACTACCAGAGCCAGAACCTGAAGAGGTAATTGAAGAAATCATCGAAGAACCTGAAATTATTGAAGAAGTCGAAACAGAGCCTACGTGTTAAAATTATCTAATTTTTCAACTAAATCAGTTGTAGTCATTCCATCACTTTTTTTCATTTTCGAATATCATTCAAATATATTTTTATTAATAATTGAAATAGAATTCCATACATATGAAAGATATTCTGATTATACATTTTTCTTTTGATTTTACAAACATGAACAAATTATACACATTTCATTGTAACAAAGTATTAAAAAAAAGAACGAATTAAAAAAAATATATAAAGGATATTGTTGACTTGACAATCACAAGCAATTTAATAGGAACCCATGTTAGCGGGATTACCATAACCATATTCCGAATTCCAATCAATATATGCGCTAATATCATTGGTATTAACACTGGGCCTTACTCCCGCCAAAGCCTTTTGAAAATCTTCCATTGACATTGGCCTTAGTTCACCATGCGAAACTGTTGCCATCTGATCGAATGGTATCTCACGTATTGGAAACATAGCGGCTTCATGACACACAGTTTTTATATCAGCACCAGTATATCCACATGTTAATTTACCTAATTCTAATAATTGATTCTGTGTTAATGAGTGCTTTTCTTCTTTCATTAATTTCTCAATCATGATATATCGAGTAAATTCATCGGGAAGTCCTACATAGAGACGTTTTGTAAAACGTCTGCGTGCCGCTTCATCCAATTCCTGTGGGCGATTTGTTGCACCAATTACTAATACTTGTGCTAAGGTGTCTGTATTAACGCCATCCAATTGAACTAAAAATTCAGTCTAAAATTTACGAAAACATGAATAGTGAAACAACTACCAACAATTTATAAATTACCTTTATTCTACGTGTACTTTCATGTTCATCTTCAGAACGTTGTGTTAACATTGAATCGATCTCATCGATGAAAATAACTGACGGTTGCATTACAGTTGCTAAAGCAAATAAAGCTCTAACCAATTTTTCTCCTTCACCCATCCATTTGGATGTAAGTGATGAAGAACTGATGCTGAAGAAAGTAGCTTTTGTTTTAGCTGCAATACATTTTCCTAATAATGTTTTCCCCGTTCCTGGTGGACCGAACATTAAAATGCCTTTTGGTGGTGCACGTAACCCAGTAAAAATATCAGGTCGCAATATTGGCAGAATTATTGCTTCCTTAATGAGTACTTTTACATATTCTAACCCACTAATGTCGTCAAAGTCTAATAAATTATGCCTTATAATATATAACCGCGTAACAAAATTTTAAATTGATTTTCAATTACCTATTGGACCGGAGTTATCCAAAATTTCATTACGAATCATTTCTAAAAGTTTTGGTTCGATATTTTTTAAACGAGGATTTTCCTCCAATTTAGGTTTTTTCCTTCAAATAAAATTTCATTATTTTGAGATCAGTTAAACATATCTTAATATGAGAAGAAACTCACTCTTCTGGTTCCATTCCCTTGTCGGTATTTAATGGCGATTTGAATTTCTTGTAACCTTCTGGTAAATTTTTAGAATTTTTTGATGGTTCGCCGCGGTTAAGAAAAGCTTGTGCCTCTGGTAATTGAGAAGCCATTTGAAACTTGTTCAGAGTAGATGAAATTTGAGAGCGGGAACCCATAATTGAATCAATAATATTCCCATATTGATCTCTAGCTGGCCTGTATTTTGCTTTCTCTTCTTCCTCAGCGATTTGTTCCTGAATTGTTTTTTCCTTTGGTTTTATTAATTCATCATAATATGGGAGTCTAGGTTCCTTTAGCTTACACCTTTCATAATTTCCTCGACAATATATACGTGGCGCAGGAGCTCCGGGAAAACCCCAGCTGTCATGGTTCGATGTTCTTCTTATCATTAGCTCAAGACCACGCTTGTCCAACGATTCATAAACAGAATCAACTGCTTCTCTTGGATATTTATCAAGCGCAGCGCGCAATGTAGCATGTAAATTATCACATCCACTGATAATGATAATAAAAAAAAAACGTTAATGCATTTTCAAATAAGTAGTGAAACGGAACTTACGATCTAATTATTGCATATATGGTATCCTCAATTTGTTTCGGAATTGGAGTCGGCTGAGGCGGAATAGGAAAATCTGAAAAATCAAATGAACATTGTTATCCTCAAAGGTAATAAATTAGTTACTTGAAAATGCTTTCTTACAACCAAACATCGGGTCATTGTTATTCATTTCGTCATCCATGATTCCAATGAACAATAGTGTACCCGTTTAATCGATTGTTAATCTTCAGCTACTCGCTTCCACAAATTCCACAGACTTAAACAATCTCGGCAAATTATAAATCTTCTAATACCACACACCGTATATATTCTCAGAGAATAGCTTCCTAATTGCACCTTATCGAAGCCAAGCCGATCACTTTCACCTCTAAAAGGTATCCATTCAAAGGACTTTTGAGGTTGAAGGTCGATTCAAAATAACCGTATGTTCTTTTATAATCAAATACAGTGTACCCGAAGTACAAATGTAAAATTTAACCGCATCCTCATATATTCTAGTCGGTCTCACCTGTATTATCTCTGCTCTAATTTCATCCAATAGGAAAGCAACTACCGTGGTACAGTAATTACATTTACCAATATTAATTATCGCATACATCCAAGTGATGTACATAAATGAATGATTAAAATATCAGTACAAAAGTGCATGCCAGAATGTTACGTATTAGTTTGGCGACTGACAAAACTCGCAGCAATACATTGAAGTGAGCGATTGAATCGTAGTACGAAGTTAGTCAACTCAAGAATTATCTGAAACTGTGGTTTTTCTTTCGCAGCGAAGTGGCACCGAGTTTTGAAAACATAAATGTGTTAAGACTTCTGCTTTTGTTTAATTGAATCGAAGTGTACAAAATTCCAAGTGGTAATAATAAATAGTGAAATATGTCGCCAAAAGAGAGGAATATTGCAATGATGGGCTATCGATCCGTAGGTAATAATCGAGCATACATTAGGACTCCCCGTGCATAAAGTGGCCCTAATCTATGATTTTTATGTTCACTCTTTATCGCTAATTTAATGCGTAGTATGATTAATAGAGTTCCGTATTCAATTGACGTTAATTTAATTTACAATTATGCGAGTTACACTGGACTTGAGTAAAATCTGTTTTGTTTACATTCCGCAGGTAAATCATCCCTCAGTATTCAATTTGTACAGGGACAATTCGTAGATTCATATGATCCAACAATTGAAAATAGTAAGTGGCCTTTGAGTCATACATGTATGCATATTTAAATGGGATACGCACTTAATCCTATTGGACAATTAAAACACTGGCGAACACTAAAATGACTATAATTTCTTTGGTATCATCTTTTTAGCATTCACTAAAGAATTTAAAAGTAAGGGTGTCGAATACACAATTAAACTAGTTGATACAGCTGGGCAAGATGAATATTCAATATTTCCAACGCAATACAGTATGGATTTTCACGGATATGTGCTGGTCTATTCAATAACAAGCCGACGATCATTTGAAGTTATACAAATCATTCACCAAAAGTTGTTCGATTTAAAACTAACACAGTAAGTAGAATTACTTAATGCATTCATGTATAAAATAATAACTGCGCTAAGTCAGTACAGGCTAATATGTGGTTTCATTTTAGTGCACCAATTGTTCTAGTTGGAAATAAAACTGATTTGCACCAAGAACGAGAAGTTCAATTACAAGAAGGAAAAAAATTAGCAGAATCTTGGAAGGCTGGTTTCCTTGAAACGTCAGCTAAGCAAAACGAGGTACAATTACTGCATCACTAATAAATGATTCAACTAAATATTAATAATGCATGTTGAAATTATATTTTAGTCAGTTCATGACATATTCCAACTGTTATTGGCACAAATTGAAAAGGAAAATGGCAATACCCAAGAGAAGAATAATTGTATAATTTCCTGAGCACAAAGGTGTTGGTTTTCCATTAAAAACCAAATGGACATTCGAACGGTAACCACAATGGTCCATAGCTAAAAATCCATAAGCAAATGCTATATTTAAATATAATAATTCTTAGTTTGTAATTTTAAAACAATTGTTTTTAAGACAGAAAAGAATTAAACAAAAAATCTATATAAGCATTAAATAAATATATGAGTTCATTCATATTGAGTTTTAAATAAAAATATTTGTATTCAATAACTTATAAAAATAATTATGCAAACTATAAAGAGAACATATTATACATTTTTATTCTTATTCCGTAAAATACCCTCATTTTACAGTGGTGAATAATATTCTTGTTTTATCTACCTATCCTCTCGTATGTTATAATCAGAATGATAAGAAATAAATTTACTAAATTCAAGTAATTTAATTCCATCTTTACATTTATTTAATAATATTTAATTATTATACTATATTTTATGCTCGTTTGAAGGAATGCTATTCCAATAATTCCTATCTAAATTAAATCACTACACATTAACTTTCTGATTTCAATTAAAATGAAAATAAAAACGTTTAATTTCACATATAAATCCATTCAAATTATGGAATTACTTACCATTTAAATATTCATTAATTAAATATTGATAATTCATTTATTTTAAGTTATATGTTTGTATTTTTTTATCAATATAAATTATATCGAATAGTTTTAATATTATTTTTAAATAAGTCAAATTCGTTTATATCTTTTATCAATTTCTTCTTTTGGCAATATCTAAATCAATGCGATAAAGATATTCAAATCTTATTGTTTTTAAAACTAATTTATACATTAAATTTTATCAAGTTTAATAATCTCACGATTATGAAAAGGTTAATATGCTAATCTTTCAAATGAAATTTATATTAGTAGTAAACACACATTGCATCAAAATCACATATATATGTAGGTATGCATTTATCTATTGAGTTTCACCCACATACCATGGATGAACCCAAGGAGCTGATGGCGGCGGCGTCGGCGGATATATTGTTGGCGATGGGAGAGCTGATGATCTAAATTTAGCATTATCTAATTGATTTCCATGGTTGGGAATAACACTGTTCCCTATTACAGGCGGTAATCGTGATTGTGGTGTGACTGTACCACTAAAAAATTCGGCAGGTAAATATTGATTGATGTTTCCCAAGCATCGATTAATATTAGGATTTGGAGAGAATAGATGATCCATAACTTTTGTCGTTTGTTGGTTTATATGAGCACCTGAATCTGTTCTATTAAGTGACATTTGTGGAAGACCAACGGATGTTTGGGGTGTTAATAATCCATCGATAAATGCACAATTAGCACTATTTTTTTGATTACTGGTCACCTTAGGTGTTGTTATTGTATACGATGAATTATTTTTATTAGTACGTGTTAGCAACTGGGAACATGACACCGATGTTCCCATCTCCGATTCCTAGCTGATTCTTTGTTTCTTATACATATTATTCAGTAATTGGTTATTGGATAATGAATAACGAATTGCAGTTAAATTATTTCTAGCGTCTCGCACCATCATAAATGACATTGAATTGTCACCAAGTGTTAATGATTTTAGGATATTATCCTGTTCACTAAAATAGAAACATATCAAGAAAAATTAATTATTCCGTCCTAATAAATAATTATAAATTAAAACTTACATATCATACCAATACGTTGTTAGCTTTAATAACTCAACGACATCACGAAATGTGTCATACGAATACTTATTGAAGTAGCACGAGTGTAAATCACGTAATGTAATTAAACCTTCTTCTATATCACGTGATTTAGTGCTTAAACAACAAGGAATTGCGACATTATCAATTACTACTTGAGCCAGCTTATAGTTTGCCAGACGATTATGATCCATACCAAAGTCATTCGGACGTGACATGCGATCAGTTCCGCATCCGATCAAAGAATTTGATAAATGATGATTAATTGAGGCCCGTTGATTGGCTAAACTACTGGATGTGGACGGCATTACACGTTGCCCTTGATGATGGAATTGCATTATCTGCTGCATTTGTTGCGATGTCAAACCCTGTGCCATTTGTATTGGCATGGTAGATGCGCCGGCAGCTGCTATGGCAGACCTTCGAGTGGAAGACAGATCAATTACATCCATAGACGAATTATTTGAAGTTGATACAGGAGGTGGTAAAATATGTTTCGAACGTGAATTATTAACGGCATTAATCGTATCGATTGCATTTGGACCAAGAGAGTTTGATAAACTCGGTGTTATGGATATTGACGTGGACGAGGGTAAATTCGAGAGGATTGAGTTAATAGGTTGATTGTTTTCGTTTAGTGAATTTACTGAATTCAATAGATTAGAAAACGTTGAACGCGATTGATTCAAATAATTATCTTTAAATAGTGGATGATTTCTGGCCATTTCTTCGAATAGCAATTGATCTAATCCAAGAATTGATGCAGCATTTGTTGTTTTTGGTTGTGGATAATAACTACTAGTAGATTTCATTAAATTATTATTGATTTTAGGTGATGCCCGTGCCGGCGAACTAATTGGTATTGATGTTGTTATTGACATTGGCGTTGTTGGATATATAATGTTGTCCAGATATTGTGTCATTTTATCATTATTATTATTAGGTTTTTTATACAACATTTGGCCATTAGTTGACCGAATGATTCCTGTTTCACCAACACAACTCGACCTAGAAACATTATTTACGGTGAGCCAAATATATTATACAAAATATTCCCAAATTAATAAATTTGGTCATATTTATCCCAATTACTAAATTGTTGCTCCTTAAATTTTAATTTACTTAGGATACAGATACACACAATTGTATTATTTGTTACAAAAGATTCAATAGTCGAATTTGTATTAGTTGAAATTTAAAATATTTTAATTTGCAAATTTCGATGGATTTTTAGTATTCTTCATTATATCTATGATCGCGTATATAATGAATCTAGGGCGGTTGCTAATTAATATGAAACGTTAAAGATCACATATCGAATCAATTGAAATTCATCTATGTTATGATTATTTCTTATTTCTCCCTTAAAATACTCTCGGTAATTAACAAACCGCTAATAATCTCCATTTAGTATATAAACATATACATACATAAATATAAATTATTGCATTAAAAAATTAATTTTATAAATTAAAATGAAATAATATAATTTCTTTTCGTTTGTTACAATTACAATGAATGCGAAAGTATCAATTAAAAGGAACTAATTACTGAAGTTAAAAATCCATCAATTATGCAAAATAAAATAAAGTAGAGAATAATAATCAATTAGTATATTTATAAAAGAGGAAACTAAACGAAGATAAAGGAAACTGAAACCAAATAAAAATCTAGGATGGTATGAAAGTGGTGTAATATATTAAGTACTACTAGAATTAAACTACTCAACAACTTACATTGATGATGGACCGGCAACTTGTGATCTAACTAAAGGTGGTGGCAAATGAGAATTTAATGCTCCTGCACTTGATGAACTTGTTGGATATGGATTATATCGATTATTTACACTTTGTTTGTATAGCGACTGAGGTTGTGGCCGGTGATTAGATTGATAATTTCTTTGGGATTGTTGATGCGAACTTGGTGCCTAAAACATATATGTATTATGAGGAACTTGTCATTTTCAAGACTAGTCATTAAATAATTAACCTGAGCGATAACAGATGCTGCTTTTCTGACAGATTGTTCCATTTGTGATTGTCCTTGATGAGCACCTAATGGCCAAGCTCCATATCCATTTGTCTAAAAGTAAAACCAATTATAAACTTAGTTATAAAATATCATATACAAATAAATTCTATTACAAGCGAATGTAATTGATCAATTCCAGGTTGTGGAGAAATTTGAGGCATATTGGCAATGTTGGGCCATCCATTTGGTGGATTCTAAAAGAACATAATATTATTAAATATACACTCAAATTTAAAATTGAATATACATTTACCTGTACAGTATTGCAATAACCCGATCGTGATGATGGTGACGGAAGTGTTGAATTATTTGTTGTATGACGATTTCTATTACTAGACACACTTTGTATCACGTTATTTACACCAGCCGATTGAGGATATGATACAGTTGATGATGAACGACGCGCTGGTTGCGTCTGCGATTGTATAGGTTTTACTTCAGCTGTACCCATTAAATTTGGTGGTGGTGGTGGTGCTGCCGGTTGATTCGTCCAATGTACTTGATTTGCATTCGATGACATTCTATTACCAAGCAACAACAGATTTTGTGGTTCACTTGGCTTTGGCCAATAATGTTCAAACTCCGTTCCAGCCGGAAAATACTTTTTAATGTCTGTTAAACTTATTACTAAAACACTGTCACTTGCAAACAGTTCATTCCGGATGCCCTGCACTTTACAACAAAACTTTAGATAAGCCAAATCCCATCCGGACAAGGAGAGGGCCTTCTTTTTAAGATTATCAGTTTCACCTTCGAAATAAAATAAAGGAACGTATTTTTGATTTTCGCGCATTGTATACGGTACCACAGCATCGTTATTAATTCTGATAAAACCACACTTATCGTTAGTTGATAGCGACATTTCTTTTGATCCATCCAATTTTTTATAACAAAAGTCCAAAAAGTAAAAAAATTCGATTGCATCCCGAAGCCTGACAATTAAATCTTTTTGAGTATATTGTTCTTTACCATAAAAATGGTCACAATGTTTGATATTAATTTCATTAAATAGTCGACTCTCAGCTTCCGTTATATAATAACTACCAATGCTTGTACAACTAAAAATATCCGAACTTAAGTAGTTTAGATAGCGACCTATTAATCGATATTCAACCATTCGTACTGAACAATATTCCTCATCCGATCGGATTATTACTGGAATGTTTGCTTTGCCTATCGTCGTCCATTTGAATTTACCCATTACACTTGATTCATCATTTGGACGCGATTCCGCCGTATCATTTCCAGTGGATCCATTATCTGTTGACGATGCCATTGATTTAATCACTTCAGCCACGGACACATTATTTGGTTGGCCACCGGTAGTTGCTCGACGTCCAAAATAATTATAAATATTTGTTTGGCCACTAGCATTAGCATTTGCCATGTTTGCATTAGCACGATTCGCCGCATTTGTTTGTTGCTGTAACTGGATGGCTGCTGCCTTTTGTATAGCTGCTTTATGATCGGCCCTTAATTTATTAGCCAATTCATTAATTTCAGCCTCGTCGTGACGTTCCTGTTTGACATGGGTTTGATCCGTTGCCTCCTGAGTTTTATTATAACCATATTGTTGAGGATTTCTAATATCCATGTTCATGGATCCAGATGGTACTAATCGTTGATGATTGTTGTACATTATTGTTGTCATCTTTTTTTTCACCAGCACATTTATTTCACGGGGCACATTTCTTTGTTAACCCAAATTCATCAGTATACACATTGCATTTATCTAAAACAAAATGAGTGTTTGTATTAGAATGGAATAATTAAATTATATTACACTATTTTGCACTGTAATTGACAATCAATAAATTGATTACAACAATATTGGATAAAAGGAAAAATGATACACTAAGCATCGGCATACACACAATATACAGAAAGAACTATATAAATTGTTGTGACTATAAGAATGGTGAGTACTCATTTCTCAAAAAATGAAAAGCCTATTATAAATATTCAGAATTCCAAACCACCCAACCAAATTAATATAATAATCCATCATTCGTAGTAATATGACGACATTAATTATTACTATAAGACCAGACGAAATATCTCAAAAGTGATTAATCAAATCCATACAAATATTGTCCTTGTTATATTATTCTTTTATCTTTTCGTCACTTTTTAGTGTTCTACAACTTCAGAAGATAGTTGTAACTAGTAAAAAATAGCATAGTGTAATTCCAAATAAGAATCTTTACATTTCGATGGTGTGATATTGGTACTCTCACTGAATTGGTTTGTTGATGAAAAAGTCCATATAATTTAGAAATTTAAGATTAAACTCACAACTTTTACTTAAAATAATTTGTAATCGACAGAAAAAATTTCTTAAAATTTACGGTACACATCCACCAACGTCTATATACTTTCTGTTTTTCTTTTCTTTCCATTTGAAGTTTCAGCTTTTCACGCAACACTTATGAACTTATGCTGTGTACCGTACAGTTATGTATCAACATAAAATGTTTCTATATGCATATAAATGCGACTACATTCACACGATTTGTATCTATATGTTTGTCTGGTAAGGTTTCTTGGCCACACTCAGATTCAGGTTCAAATTTTCGGTGTTTGGGAGAGTAGAAGAGCATTAGTTACCAGCAGCACCGTCCTAAAATTCTTTAGTTATTATACCCATCCCAAGCACTCTTATTCGCGATATTTTCATTTAGTGTGTCGTAATGCTCAATACTATGCGGAATACCAGTTGGTACAGTAATAAAATTAGAAACACATCGTTTTGTTTAGTTAGAGACTTTCCAAATACCATCAAAGCAATTCTAATTACTTGAGAATAATATATTATTTCGAGTAATTAAAGAGATTCATACCCGCCACTATTCAATAATAATTCAATAGACACTAATATAAATTTTCTTTTAATTCACTCGCTGGTTCTGTTTGTTGTGTTGCACCAAAACAGATTTTTTATTTTTATGGAGCCTTAAAAGGGTGAGTGGCGGTGCCGTTCAACAATACACAATCGTTTGAAATTCAATCAAAAGATCCCCGAATCGCGAGATCGAAATCCATGGGAAGCGTCATATCGAGGCCCCATTTAATATGCCCTCATTTTCCTGTTGTGAACCGACAGTCCACCTGTGAGTCAGAAACTAATACGAAACATCTCTCTCTCCGTAAAAAACATAAAAATTGCGTATAAAACACAAATGAGTTATGTATGAATTTATATACCTAGTTACTGTATATGCAATCGAAGTTGTTGGCCCTCATGTACATACAGAACAAACAGCAATCTAAATGCAGTAAATGTTGGAAGTTTTTTGATTCAACTTGCAACCGTATTAGTTTTCATGTAAAATATACACAATTTTCACACTGCCACCAAGCAGCTACATACACATAGAACTGCAGTCGTATAGAAATTCCCCAAAAATTGCAAATATTGCCTTCTATTCAGACTCTACGATACCAAACACTGCGGACTTTCAATGCCATGAGCACTGAATCCAAAATCAACTAATGAAATTAAATTAGTTGGTGTGTCTTGCAGTTGGGAAATTTAAAACAACTGAAATGAAAACCACAAATAAACGAGGAACAATTTTTTTTTACTTAATTTTCATTTTAACGAATTACCTCAAAATAATGGTAGTCCTTGTTATCTCTCTTTTTTTACATAGTCATTAAAATTTAATGCCTTACTTTGTCAACTGTAATAATTAATTGATGTGGGGAATCAATGTCCGTTTACAAAATGGTTCTTTATAATATTTACACGAGAAAAAGTCACAAAATGGAATGTGATATATTAGAATTTCTAGAGTGTGATATAAGAACTTACATCTAATAAACTCTATTTTAGTTAGATGTACGTAGCCACTTTAATAACGTCGTTATTAAGAATAATTAAAAAAAAGTTTTGAATGTGTGAAAGATTATATTTACTGTATTGTTTAAATATTAGTAATTCACATTGTAAATAGCTGTTCCGTTAAAATTATAAGAAGAAAAATGAAATATTACATTTAGGTATAGATGGATTATACTAATGTAAGTATATAATTAACTTACATAAATATTATGAATGTAAGTAAATCCTTGAAATAATAAAATCACTGATTTGAAATCAGCTATGTGATTGACATACGCAATTTGAGTTGACTGGGTTATTAAAGGAATTTCATAAGAGTATTAGTTATCCATTTCTGTTCCCAGTTGACGCTACATTTTTTAACTTGCAATTGAATACATTTTATTCACTTTTGAACTGATTTAAAGAAGAAGAATATAATGATATTATGCTTACCCTTACATATTGAATTACTGTCAAATTACACTCCCAAAGTAAAAACAGATCACTAAACGTGTGAAGGGGGTTGGGATGGAAACAGATAATCCTCATATATGGTGAAGACGATCTTCAATCTCTCATTATTTTTATTGCCAAATCAAATTGTTTTAATTACATTTATTTCTAACAGTTTTCTTTTGATATTGTGTAGGCTAATTGGAATTGGCAATGTGTGTTTCATATGAGAGCGCGGAGAATTCACACACATATGCAGCGATCTGTATTACAATTTACATATGGAAAAAGCTAAATAAAAAAAGCAGTAAAGTACATAAACATTCCGACGATACAAAAGAAGTTGTGTTATCTCTCTCTCTGTTTCTGTTTTATTAAAACTGTACATAATAATTTGGTGGCACCGTTCACATTACGATTTATTACAACCAGCCATTCAAAACGAGTCTCAAGACGAAGATATTATTAGGGGCCTCGATAGTTGGCTAGCCATGCCATACACTAAACATACGGTGTGGCCGATTCCGATACGAGACTTCACGAATTCAGAATTGATATAATTATTATTTACTTACAGTTACTGCTTAATGATTTCGTTTGTGTGTGCACTTATGTATGAGAGTATGTGAGTATGGGAGTATGTGTTTATGGATTGACTGTGTTTGAACAAAAATTCAAATGAAAATTTTCATCCATCTCTATCTGGTATTATTTCTTTCTTGCTCGATCATTTGTTTCTATTTATTTTCCGTTCATTTATCATGTTGTTTATTATGTTTGAGTTTTTTTTTTTTTAATTGAAGGCTTTATTTATTTTTGTTCAAAGTTCGTTACTAGAGACTTAAAACAACACCAAAAAATTTATGATTCTGAAAATGATTTGTCTTCATTTTGGTAGAATGAGAAAAAGAAGAGTACTTTGGGTGTCCTTGTTATTTGAGGCATTCAGTACGGAACTGAAAGAGCTGATAAAATGGTATAAATGTAGTACGTACATTATTATTAAATAGCACATACATGGAAATAAAAGGACAATTACAATTACAAATAATAAAAGGTCGATAAAACTTAAGATGAAATTGAGGATAAATTAGCAGCCTGCTTGACGATGTTATGCATACAAATTGTTCTACTAAACTACTGTCAATTAAATATCAAAAGCTATTTATGATATTTTATTTGGAATGTCACCAACGGCAAAACGACATTGTCCTTAATTTTTTCTATTTCTGTGTTATCTAAATTATCAGTTCACACTGGCATTTAATAAGAGTGTGCGGAGTTTTGTCCAAATAACGGGGTAAATCTGCGTTGGCACAACTGAAGAAGATCAATAAGTTGGCCATTTGGATAAGGAAATAAAATCTTAAAATTATTTGTAAATTATCCCATTGCAGATCCCATTCAAGACCAAAATGTCTACCACGTGAGTAATTACTTTCAGCTTCTTTGTATTTTATTCAGGACTCTTTTATATTTAACGGATTGTTAACATGCAGTGAGTGGTGTTTAGGTTTACAAAAGTTTTTAATGCCGTAATTTGTAGTAAACATTCGTTATAGCAAGGTGTAATGGTTATTTGTGCTGCATGAATTCTTAAGCGCGATTTTATTGAATTAGTCAAGCCGTGATATTAAATTGAATAGGTATTATCGAGTTTAGGCAATATACATTTTAAATATTTGTGTAAAACATTTGAGTAAAATCCACTCCGTTTCTAAGCGAATCAGACTTATTTCGACGCTATCCTTCAATCATGACGCAACTAACGTCATCATTTTGGCGTTAATTTGTTGTATTATTTTGTTTTTAAAACCAACTTGACAAATAAATTGAAAAACATGTAAAATGTCATAAACATTGACAATAATTTCGTTTTTCGACCATTGAGAGCAAATAAGAAGTAAAGTCATGTAGCATGGGTAATTAATATATTGCCTTTTTCTATTAATGTGATTCTTTATTTTGTTTCTGAATACATGTCATAGAGAGTCTTAATAAATGACAATAAAATCGAGTTTCGACGAGAGAAAATTATTTTCAGAAAGTGTGTTGATCACAAAAATAAAGATTCTCGACTGAATTTATTGAATTTAAGCATTAGATTATCTTCAGAATCCAATGGGACTAATTTGTGGTAATGGGAATTAAAACATTTTTGGAATAAACACTATTTCCTTGTATCGATTAGATGTTGTAATTTGTGAATTGTGTAACATTGATTTCTATGCTTTGTTGTTGGGACATATCATATTAGCAGGGTCATTATTTTGAAGTGTGTTGCTTTGGGGCCCAAACACAAATCCACATATTACAAGTGAAGATATTAGTAAAATTCCTCAGTTTGAGCCAAACTTACACTGTAAGTAAGTGTGGGACAGAGAGCCAGATTAAAAATTGAATAGATAAAACGAGTTACTTGAAACAAAACAAGAGTGTGTCATAACTCCAGCTCAGTGTGATATTGATAGGACCAATAAACTACGTATATAATTTGCAAATTAATCGTTGAACCCATCGTAGGAAATTAGTTCCCGTTCCCCCCGAAAAGATGGATTTAGAATCAGACGATGATACCTTGGACAATGATAATGCTGATTCCGGAAACGTATCGAGTGGCGACGAGGATTTTGCTATGGAAGTCGATATAAATAGTTCGAGAGAGCGTCAAGCGGACAACGATGATTATCCATACGAGGTGCTGACCACGGAACAAATAGTCCAACACATGGTGGATTGTATAAAGGAAGTGAATACCGTTGTTGAGGTAATATATTCTAATACCTGTAGTTTGGATTTTATAATTTGACCCGTCTAAATATTTAGGGATGCAATGACGCTTTATAATATAACAAATGCATATAGCATCAAGCCATTGATAAAAATTCATTTTTCACAATGTAAACTCAAAGAAAATAGCATGTCAGCATATTAAATTCTATGAGTATTGTAACCGTGTCATAATGCTCGTCCTACCTTTGAGGTCATTTCGAAATGAACTAGATGCATACATATCTACATACACATAATATTAAATCAAAATAACAGACAAACAAATTCTACCGCAACTGTCTTTTGTTTTATATCTGCTTGACTTATTTTTACATTAATTAATTTCTTATAAAAACAATGATTATTTTGGCTTTTAAATATATGTATGTTCATTTGACGAAATTTTACCTATCAACATAAACAACATATTAATTGAATTCAAATATAGATTGAAGCGAAAGCAACAATAAATTAAATCACATAAGCCACATACTAATTAAATTGATACTACTACATAGTAACTAAAGCAAGCAATCTGACATGATTGATTTGTCCTAAAATGAAAAATATATCTTATATGTAAATAACAATTGTGTATTGGTTCTGGTGCATTTGTTGCATTTTATTTATATTGTTATATTGATTGAATTTTTGTTTGATATGATAACAGATTCCTGCAACGACAACACGGATCTTATTAAATCACTTTAAATGGGACAAAGAAAAATTAATGGAACGCTATTATGATGGTGATCAGGAAAAATTTTTCGCCGAGGCTCATGTCATAAATCCGTTCAATAAACCAAGTCTAATTAATAAGCCTAAGGTGAGTGAATGCATATAAATTGGTTGACATTGATTTTATTTTTAAAGAACAGAGACTTTTTAAAGAATACAATATATTATGAATTTTCATTTATATATGAATTACAATTATCTGTATATTTTTTATATGTTTTAGGTGAAAAAATGTGGCACGGAGGAGTGTGAAATTTGCTTTGCATCATTTCCACCAAGTGTAAGCTGCTATTCTTATTTATTTTATTTTATTTTGAAATACTTTAATTAGTAATTAAGAACGTTCACTATAGAGTTAAATTTCACAATTATTTGATTCATTTCAAATTTAATTAACATTCACCTGTTGTTTTTTTTTCTTTTTTTTTCCAAACATTAGATGATGACGGGTCTAGAATGTGGCCATCGATTTTGTACCCAATGTTGGAGTGATTATTTAACAACAAAAATCATGGAAGAGGGTTTAGGCCAATCAATCGCCTGTGCTGCACATGGATGTGATATTTTAGTAGATGATGTTACAGTTATGAAACTAGTAAGCGATCCTCGTGTTAAATTAAAATATCAGCATCTGATAACTAATAGTTTCGTAGAAGTGAGTATACTAATAGAGTATAATAAATTTCCATAATTATAAATTTATTCATTAAATATATTTTTAGTGTAATCGTCTTTTGCGGTGGTGTCCATCAGCAGATTGCAATTATGCAATCAAAGTTTTATATGTGGAAGCAAGACCGGTTGCATGCAAATGCGGACATGTGTTTTGCTTTGAATGCGGTGAAAATTGGCATGATCCAGTCCAATGTCGATTATTAAAAAAATGGATTAAAAAATGTGATGATGATTCAGAAACATCAAATTGGATAGCAGCAAATACAAAAGAATGTCCAAAATGTAATGTTACGATTGAAAAAGATGGCGGCTGTAATCACATGGTAAACGAACGAATATTAATTGAAGAAGCAACTGGTGGTAAATTATTAATTATTAAAATTTTTAGGTATGTAAAAATCAGAATTGTAAACACGATTTCTGTTGGGTGTGCCTAGGATCATGGGAGCCGCATGGATCTTCTTGGTATAATTGCAATCGCTATGATGAGGATGAGGCCAGAGCTGCTCGTGACGCTCAAGAAAAACTTCGATCTTCATTAGCAAGGTGAATATTGACAAAATAAGTTCTTAAACAGTTGAAATAATTTATCGATTAATTTGTATATAGATACCTGCATTATTATAATCGTTATATGAATCATATGCAATCTCTTAAGTTTGAACATAAATTGTATGCATCAATCAAAGAAAAAATGGAAGAAATGCAACAACATAATATGTCTTGGATAGAGGTATTATAAACTGTGGAAATTCACTGCCGTATGAGTGGATATAACTTCCTTAATTATCATTATAGGTTCAATTTCTGAAAAAGGCCGTTGACATTTTGTGCCAATGTCGACAAACACTCATGTGCACCTATGTATTTGCGTATTATTTACGTAAAAATAATCAATCACTTATATTTGAAGATAATCAGAAAGATTTGGAGACGGCCACTGAAAAACTGTCTGAATATCTTGAGCGTGATATAACATCAGAAAATTTAGCTGATATTAAACAAAAAGTGCAAGATAAATATAGGTAAATATATAGTTTTGAATAGATATTATGATAAAACAAATTACAATTATCGCTATTTATTTTAGGTATTGCGAGAAACGTAGGAAAGTGTTGCTAGATCATGTACACGAAGGATACGAAAAAGATTGGTGGGACTATACAGAATGATGAGAAACGATTAATAGAATCAAAAATGGAAAATTAAAATTCTCGAGAAAAATCTCTCTCTTCTCAAAACTATATTCTATATTGCGTACCAAAACATAAAAGAAATTCTGTTCAATCGATGCTTTGGAAAAAATGAAACGAAAAGAAGTGACATCAAAAGCAACTAATTAAATAAATGAAAGTTATCAATCAGACGGAAAACTAATGAAATCTAATACAAGTCCAACTTCTTTTAGAATTAATTATATTTTCGCTCAAGTCCAATTAAGAAACAGTTGATTATCTTTAATTGAAAAAAAAAAACGAGAAAGAAATATGATTTTTAAAATAGATTATATCCTAAATATTTTTTTATTTCACTCTGAAACCCCTAATTCCCACTTCAATAATTCTCACATATTAACAATTATAGCTATTTTTATGTGGATAAGTAATACAATATAGATTGGAGAGCAATTTTTGAAGAAATAACTATAATAGAGACTAAAATGTTCACAATTATTTTCCAAGTTACAATCTAGAAATAATTCACATTTAGAGAGAGAATAAAAAAAAAAACACTAAATATTATTAATTAGAGAATATTATTTAATATTTTAATGAAATAAATAAAAAAAAATGATATACGAATATATTGTTTTAAATGTTATCTAAATTTCTTTTAGATAAACTTAATTTGATACCTGACTTTCATCCGAACGGTGAATAAAATGTAAATAATATAAAATGAATGAAAACGTGAGCGATTACGAGACTTTGTGCGGCCAACGTACATGGTATGCCACTGCCGCATTATGTTGTCATTTGATTCAGATCTACACTTCATTGGAGTTTCTTTAACGGAGAGCGAGCCTATGCTTTATAATTAGGGGTACAGTGAATTGACTCAATTTTCATAGTCATTGGAATACGACGATAAACAGCCTTTGGGTGTTGTAATTTATTGTGCTGTATCATAAAGATGAATTTGATTTATAAATCAGATCATTTTGTATGTAGCCAAGCGCTCTGTACCTCACGTAGATTTAATGCAAACAATATCATTAATGTTAGTATGAGGTATGATATCGAATTTAAACTCATTTTTATACACCATCATCAAATGTTCTAAGTATGTGCAATAACCAAATGGATAACAATCATACGAAAATTGTATTAAATTCAGTTGGCTCTATGAATTGATATAAAAATGATATTATGTGAAAAAGGCACTTTAGATGAGATTGTGATGTGAGCTTAGTTTGAATTTGACTTTGGTATTATCAACATGGATATAAGTAGTTTTAGTAATTTTAGTAGCATAAATTGGACAAATTTAAGTGGTAAAATAAATGATTTATTTAAAAGAGTTCAATTGAAAGAACTTTAGGATAATTTCATTTCTTGTTTTTTTTCCTTAACTAAATTTTAATTATCACTGAAGCGGAATTGATGAAAAATTTTGTGAAACGATCGTGAGTGATGAATAATTTATAATTTTATCCCAATGGAAAGGAATCTGTAGTTATTTTGAGATTCACTTGTGGATATTGTTTGGTCCATGGTTTGTAGTTTTGAAAAAAAACAGTCTTAAGTAGTTAGTTTAAAGAGTAATTAATTGGGCGACAGTATATATTTTAACCGACACTACGTCTATTAATTAAATAATAAAATGTTCCAAATATAATTTTTGTTAGAATCTAATTTCTGGCCAGTTGAAATATTTCATGTTTTTAATAATGAATTCAATTGAATTATGAATTATTCAATGAATGTTCACAATGCAATGAGACGTTAATATTAGAAGTATCGTATCTTACATGAATAATTTGAATTTTTTGTATTAATGTTTACTCAATTCTACATATTTGATCGGATAATTAATTAATGAAATTAAATTTGATAGAGATTCCATTAACAGTCAATTGACGGATATTCAATTAGCTATATATTGCTAACATAGCTAATATCAATGTGATTGCAATTACAGTAAACTAATTACCCATTGATTTGGACATATCGAATAATTCGATGACATTTAATTTGATAATCTGTGTATTTGTCTTATCAAAGTAATGGATATTAATCTCTCTAACATCATATGTGAGTTCAACCTTGTGTAATGAATAGCATTGTGGCAGACTTTATATGAACCGGACGATTTAATTTAAGATATTTCTTTTCACATAATGCTTAAGTTTACGTGGATAATACGAATCATAAATGTCACATATAAAAATATTATTTTTTCTTATGTTTAATCTCAATCTAAGTTATACATTTTTATATTTTATATGATATACATATATAAAATGATAACTGAAAATATTAATAATACATTTCTTAAATCAGTAATGATAAAAAGGAATTGAAATTGTTATGCACTAAATCGGTGGTGTTAGTGATACTGTTTCAACTAATATACGATCGTTAAATATGTGTTTTGATCATAACAATGAAAATTTTTGTGTTGTAAATAATCAGTTAATTGAATAAGTACTCATGTACCCTACCATCAGATGTTAGTGATCACTTGTCTACATATTAATAGTTTTTAGAAAATATCAAAATATATATATCAATTATTTATATAAAACTTTTTAAAGTTGTATTGAAATGAACAAAAAAAAAATGAAGAAGATAATACAATTAATTAATGTGATTGGGTGAATCAATAATATTATTTGCAATCAATAAATAATCATAAATTGTAAATGTTTAGCTGTTTTTTGGGTTTAGTGACCACATCAATAATTGAATCAAATTAAACAAAAATGAATTTACATCATATGAAATGGAAAATAGAGTAACGTATTACTCGTAGATCACAAATATTTTACTATGTTATGTACATATTTGAATTAATTGTAATGGGAGCCGCTACTGGCTGGCTACTAGTTAATATACATATGCATAATTGACCCATCAATGGAGACATTATTGATTGAAATATTTGTTTAATTGAATTCACTTATTACATTAGTTTATGTTGATCTGTAATGATAAAATTAAAAGAATCAAAACAACGTTTGTTTGTGCGTAGAACAAGGTTAAAGGTTTTAAAGGAGTGGTGTTATTTATTTGCTAGTGATTCATTCTAAAGTTTATGTTGGGCATTAAATGCGTAGCGCTGAATAAAACAAACAAATTTAAATATAATTAAATGGTCGAAAACGAATTTTCATCAATTTTACTTTATGGTGGCAGATAAATTATTTATTTTTGAAATCTTAAAGCTTAAGAAAATATATTTGAAATAGGGAATGCAACATGTACACCACCAGCTATAGATGATTTTCCAAGGGATTTATTCACAGACAGTGAACGAAGGGATGGCGGATTCATTTTACATATTATAGCTAGTTTATATTTGTTTGCTGCTCTAGCTGTTGTTTGTGATAAATATTTTGTTCCTGCAGTTGAAAAAATATGTCACGGTATTCTATTAACTTCTTTAATCGTAGATCGATAATTATTAAAGCGGCAATTACCTTTTAATTTTTAGCATTAAATATGTCAAATGATGTAGCAGGTGCAACATTTATGGCGGCAGCTACCAGTGCACCTGAATTATTTGTTAATGTAATCGGGACATTTATAACAGAAGGTGATATTGGAATTGGTACTATAGTGGGATCTGCTGTCTTCAATATATTAGCAGTTGCTGCATGTTGTGGAATCGCAGCCGGAATTGTATGATGGTCCAATCGAAACAATTATAATTGAACGTAACGGTTTTAACATAAAATAATTAAATTTTTAGGTAGTACCATTGGATTGGTGGCCACTGACAAGGGATTGCATTGCATATGGTATAACCGTTTCTATCCTAATCTGTATCATTCATGATGAACGTGTAGAATGGTATGAGGCATTGATATTAGTTTTGTTATATTTTGTTTACATCATTGTGATGTATTATGATAAAAAATTACAAAAGTGTGCTAAAGGTAGAGTAGAAAAGGTGAAAAATCGCAGCATTCGAGGTAATAGAACTCAAATACATTTGGGAAGGGAACGAGGTACACTATATATCAATTCAAATAATTAAATATTTACTTACATTTATTTGTTGATTATAGAATTGTATGAAACTAATACTGTGAATAGTAACGGAAGCATTAAACGTATTGATAGTGAAACTGGTGTGGAAATAATTGAACAAAAATCAGACGTAATTGAGCCTAAAACTATTAGCAAACATATTACCGAGAGTGATATTGTTGTAAATGAATCGGCTATTCAACCAAGCAAAGATAAACAAGACGAAAATCCACCTGATAAAGATGATGATGAGAAAGAACCGGATACACTAACAACGTTTCCTAAGAAGAAGAAATTTTGGCGCCAAATTGTCTGGATCGTTGTATGGCCTATACGATTAGTATTCTTCCTAACAATACCGGACTGTGAGAGGCCATCGATGAAAAAATTATTTCCGTTAACGTTTTTAATGTGCATCGTATGGATCGGCTCCCTATCGTATTTAGTAGCATGGATGATTACAATAATCGGCCATACGCTACGAATACCGGATTCAGTAATGGGAATAACATTTCTAGCGGCTGGTACAAGTGTACCAGAAGCTGTGTCAAGTGTAATTGTCGCTAAACAAGGTAATTAGACTAATTATCGATTTAAAGTTAAACTCTACGGTTTCGTTTACTGACTTTTATTTTACGAAATGCAGGTCATGGATCAATGGGAATCAGTAATTCAATTGGATCAAATACATTCGATATTCTTTTATGTCTGGGATTACCATGGCTGATAAAGGCTGCTTTTCTACCAATTCGGCAAGGACAGCATTGGGTGGAAATAAATTCGTCGGGATTAGAATATTCAGCCATATCCTTGTTGTCCACATTATTTATGTTGTATTTGGCTTTTTATCTTAACAACTTTAAATTGGATAAAAAAGTTGGATACGCATGTCTTTTAATGTACGGTGTATTTTTAGTGTTGGCCAGCTTAATTGAATTAAATGTGTTCTTCACAGTGAATTTACCGACATGTATGCCTTAGGGATACAAAATATGATTTCCATAATGTTAATATTATGCTAAATGGTGCATTCAATAGTTTAATTTTCTTTCCAATATTTAGTATTTGATTCCTGTTAATCTGTGAACTCTGATTATTTACCATAACATTTTAATTGAATATTTATATATTTACATTAATTACAATAAGTAATAGTGAATCAATAGAATATTAAAAGTGTTTATTGAATTAAAACTTGTGTAACTAAACAAGTGGTAGTTATAATTTAGAGTACAGTCAGTAACCACTTGAAAATATTAATGCAACATAAAACATAGTATAAAATGAATCAAATAGATTTAAGTGGAAATGATCTTAATGTAATTAGTATAATAGTTTTATAGTAATGATTACAATAATCGAGCTTATATGAAAGAAATTTCCAAAATCTAATCATTGAAGTCTTGTTAAAATTTGATCAAAAGAATATGATTTCAATGGTTATACACATATTAGATGTAAATATAGTGATAATTTTATATATAAATTACGAAATGGGTAATAAAAATATTAATAACTAAATAAGTTATAACTATGGAGTTATGAGACATTTGATTTACTAATTTCATTTATATTTTTGCTAAATGGAAAAAAAACACTGGCATTTATTCAATGCACTTTGAGCAGCGTTGAAGTTACCTTATCGTCAAGTAATTATTGGAAAGGTACCGTCATTATTATCTTGAGCTTTTTCCATGTGAAAACTGTGGAATATTTTCTTATTGATTACTTGATAAGTGTACACATATTGAAGTGTTTTGTTTCTCTCAGTGCTGCACATCCTATCGGATAAATCTACACTATTTTTGTGTGTTGTTACAAAAGTGGCTGGAACTTGAAATTAATAATTTCAGTGAATTAATTCATGTGTCGATTTAAAATTCTGATTTCCAAATTAACGATTCTGTTCTTTTCTTTTTTAATTCTGTAATAATCATTTAGTCTCATAATAAGTATGTTTACATGCATTTAAAAAATCAAACAAATTTATTGATAGCCAATTATTAATATTGTTATTTACTTTGACTGTTATTTAGCTACTAGAAAATCCTTATCAATTGAATATGGAGAGACCGTTTCATATTGCATTCCATTTCTGGAAGTCTTTATTACAGTTTAGTTGACAGTGAAACGCCGTGCTTTATATTTGTAAATTAAAATTTATATAGTTTCTGATACTTTGTAACAAATTGTGAATATTTTGGGTGTTTAAAGGAATAATATGAAACGTCGAAAATGTTTTTCAGTGTCAGAATGGGTGGAATGTAAAGCTAAGAAGAAGATATTTATATCCTTCTTGATACGTGTAGGAATAATCACATTGATACCGATAATGTATTTTGTAACGTTTAATAGTGCATCATATAGAGGATCTCATGTAAATAATGAAGGTAAAGTTCGAATACTACACGACTTAATTAATTATGTGTTTATCGGTCGATTCATCTTATTTAAGTAGAGTTGCATCCATCAACACGTAAACTGTTAGCTATACCAAAGACTGAAAAACTACTAAATGAAACGGTGGACCAGAAAAGTGAATCAATTCAGATGAATTGTACTAATCCAGCTATTAATGAATTTCCATCTGATGGATTTACACGGGATCAGAGAAAAGACGGGATTATAATGATACATTTTTGTCTCTTGTGCTATAGTTTCGTTTTATTATCGATCGTCTGTGAACATTATTTAGTGCCAGCAGTGACCACAATATGCAAATGTAAAGTAGACATCTTAACAGATAAGCGATTTGAATTAACTAAAATTAAGTGAATTTAATTGTAGCGTTTGATATGAATGATGATATTGCTGGAGTTTCATTTTTAGCCGTGGCCACTTCGAGTCCTGAATTGTTTATGAATTGTATTGGCACTTTTGTAACAAAAGGTGACTTAGGTGTCGGTTCTGTTGTAGGTTCAGCTGTATTCAATGCATTAGCAGTGCCAGCGTTTTGCGGTATTCTATCTGATCGTGTAAGCATTCTATTCCCCTTATTACTATCAATCGGAATTGTTTTAATTAATTAATGCGTATCGGTTATATTAAACAGGTAACACAATTGAATTGGTGGCCGATCACTAGAGATTGCATAATCTATGCATTTTCTGTAATTGGTTTACTATTGATTATAAATGATAAGAAAGTTATGTGGTATGAAGCTTTGGCTTTGGTGATCGGTTACATTATTTACTTAATACGTAAGTAGTCATTTCATTGTAATGAAGTGTTTTGACTGTAAAATATAAAATTTATGTTCATTTTTTTTTTATTTATTCCATTCACATTTTATAGTAATGTACTTTAATGAGTCCATTAAGAATCACTTAATACGGTGTTATGATAAATTCAAATGTAGGTCTAAGTCAAATGGTCTTTATATGAAACTAGATGAACGTTCACCACTTTTGAGTAGTAGCATAAATACCGTTATCTATCCAGACTTACGAGGGTTGAATGGCGAACGAAAGCTTTTTGAGAAAACTGATAATGTATTAGTTCCTACGTATAGTAAGTTTGTTTCTTTATAAACTATAAACATCATTTACTCATTGCCATTAATTATGAATAATCCTATTTATTGTTATTGTAGCGGACACATCAATACAATCAAGTTCTTGTTGTTGTCCTGTGTGGGATATTTTTGTATTTCCGATTACACTAATTCTAAAGATGACAATACCCGATTGTAAAAAATTTAATAGATTTCATTATTTTACACTCTTGATGTCAATAGTATGGATTGCACTTATATCGTATGTGGTTGCATTCCTCATCACAATACTTGGTGAGTATTTAGTATTTAAACAGTCATAAATCAATTAGCGGTATAAAATTATGATCCAATAGATTAGAATTGAATGAAAATAAAAAGACTGAATGAAAGATCACAGGTAACCATTGCCATATAAGAAAATAAAAATGATAAATCAGTTAAACGCAAAAGGGAATTTTCGAATTATCAAACGAATTAAGTATATGATCATCATATAAATACTTTGTTTATCAGTTTTGGTAATTCAATTTAGTATTATCAATTAAAAATGAAAGATCAACAACTGGTTATTGAAATTGTCTTGTGATTAATGGGTTTTCGGTAATATTAAACTATTGCGGTTACGAATTCATATTTGACTCAAATTATTTATATTTGTGGCAATCATTATATAGTAATTGTTAATGGCAATGACATTATTTGTTGATTTTTTTCTTTATGTTGTTTTTGCTATGCACATAAATTGTGATCATTTGTACAACATAATTTGCATTGTAATAAAAATAGTAAAATAAATATTTAAAAAAAAACCACTGATGAAATGCATTACTGTTTCAGGTGACACTTTAAATATACCAGACTCAGTGGTCGGTTTAACATTATTAGCAGCCGGTACTAGTGTTCCAGAAGCGGTGTCTAGTGTAATAGTAACAAAACAAGGCCATGGTGCAATGGGTATCAGTAATTCAATTGGTTCAAATACGTTCGATATACTGTTATGTCTAGGAATCCCCTGGGTCATAAAAGCATACTTTTTTCCAGCAATCGTTGATAATAAGTGGGTGGTGATTAATTCAACCGGTCTTAGTTATTCAACTATATCACTTTTGTCTTCACTGTTAGCTCTATATTTTACGTTGGCGGTTAATAAATTTCGTTTGGATTGGAAAGTTGGTTTGGTGTGCGCCTTATTATATACAGTATTCTTGATACTTGCATCACTAATTGAATTAAATTTCTTTTTTCAAGTTAATTTACCTGTATGTCCGCACTAAATAACTTTTATTTTTCAAATTGTTTTTGTATGCCTTCGAAAATGTTCTTTTTATTAAGTTTCATAATTTATTTCCTTTTCAAAGGTTTCATTAATTTATTTCCTTTTCAAAGGTTTCATTAATTTATTTCCTGTTAATTAAATAATTGTTAATAGCTGAAAGAAATGATTCTTAATTAATTTGATTAGATAATAATTTATTTTTAGTCAACAAAATTTTTAAGATTAGGTAATGGTTATTACTCTTCTTCCGTATGTATGTAATACGTGAAATAATTTTTATTTAAAGAAAAAATCACAATGTCATCGAATGAAGACAGACAGGTGAGATAGATTGGTGAAATACAATTTATAATAAAATTTAGGTTTATGTGTAAGAAGAAATATAAGACAATACCTATGCTATTATCAATTATCATTAATAGATGTGTAGTATCACTTAAATAAACAAATAAATAGATCAGTGTTTTATACTTTTATTACTTCTATTTCGGGTATTCATATAGACTGTATTTTGATTGTTTTACTTTTGTGTCTGAAGGCGTTTTTGCTTTTAAATAACATAGAACATTTCTGATATTTTAATAAAGTATAAGGGATCCCATACCGATAAGCTGTAACGGTATATATAAAGTCGAAGTAACTGGCTTTATAATAATAATTAATCTTTTAGAACCGTTTCAGACCGCATTTTGACTTAGATGTGGAGACATCTAACTACAGATTATTATTAGGAAAGATTTATTATTATTTTTTTTTTTTATTTCTGTCCTATTGTAATTATAATCAATTTTCTTATTATGAAAATTATTTGTGGTGTACATTAAAGTGTGTGAAATATTGGAAAATGATAGATCGAATTCAATACCTTTTGTATTTAGTGAATTTTAATTTGAATAAGATTCATCGTACAGTGGTATATAATTTAATTACAGTTTTTGAATATTATAAGTGATAATTCTTCTATTTGAAAGAACGGAACTATTTTTGTAGTGATATAGAAATTTTATGTGAATATTTTGAAATCCATAAGAATATCAGTGAAATATTGCAAACACTTTTAATGAAGAACATTGGAAAAAAGCACAAGAATTCATTGTAATTAAAATTATTTCGTAATAATTGTGTATAGCAAATGCATTTTTAATATAAATTGAACAATGAAATTGAATATGATAATGGTGAATTGGACTAATTTCATTGTACTCAGTGGAGTAATTTCATTGTTAATGATAATGACAAATGCAGAAAATGTCACCACAATGAACTCACAAAGTGTTGAAAAAAAATTATTGAATGGAAATGAATCATTAAATAGATTTCAAATACGATTTTGTCAATCCGATGATGCTGATGATTTTCCAAATGATTTGTTTACAGGTTGGTTGCAAAGTCAATAACATTTTGAAAACGTGATTTGACTTTGAAAATTTGTATTGATTGATAAGCACGACAAGTTCAATGTGTTTTTATATACCAATTTAGTGTATACGGTTGTCAAGTAAAAGTAATTGGAAAATGGTAGAATGATAACTGGTTGATATTTATATGTCTTGATATCAAAAGAATCAATGATAACAGAAATGTTTTATGTTTCAAGATTACCTTCAATCAAGTGGTTGTTCAAATTGCAGTTAAGAAAATCTAGACAGAATATACATTGTAACATTGGATTATAAAATCATTAATTGGTTTTTTATCTATCGTTCATTTCTAAAAAAAGTTTATTAATTATTGCTTTTGGTTTAAAATAGATGAACAAAAACGTCACGGGGCGATCTTATTACATTTACTTGGAGCTGTTTACTTTTTTATATTACTAGCTATTATTTGTGATGAATATTTCCTGCCCTCTGTCCAATGTATTTGTGAAGATCTTGAAATTTCCAAGGTAAGTTTATCAATGAATTTTATTATATTATCAATTATAATTAAATTTGATCAACTAGGAAAATAATTAGGAAAATTAATGATGAAAAAAGTTAATTTTACCATTATGGATTATTAAATTTAATTTGAAATTAATGAATATCTAATCGTTTATTTGTAATCAAATACCTTTATTATTCATTGAAATTAATAACAGAACGCATGCAATTCTGGTGCACATTTGAATGAACTGTACAATCACTTATTCATACAAGGTATTTGATTTCAATTCAATCATAAGATTAGCCAGTTTCAATTATGTACTTAATTGTCATGATTAATAAATAATCGGCACTTGAAACCAATTCAAAGTGATCAGATAAGTTATAATCAAATTTATTTATATGGACAACCGATTATCGACTGTTATCGTTTAAATTATCATGTCAGGTGGATGAGTTGCAAGGTGTAAAGAAGGTGTTGTTGTTGTTGTTAAAATTATATTTACACATAGAGTGGCTGCTAAATTGTTTAATTATATAATATTTTGATGTGACACGCGATCTCACTAATTGTTATAATTTTAAATTATTATGATTTTATATCAGAGTTTTATCTATACGAAAAGATAAATTGTATGACAATCAGGGTTTTTCTCTTACTCTGGTTATATCTGCGATATGAATAATCAACGGGTTTAACATGTTTTCCCACACTTAACATGTTTATTTAATTATTGTCACATTTCATTAAATGCAGCATACAATATATGTATTTATGTGGATTGCTGACAACAATGCATTTTATAATAACTGTAGTTATTCACTGATTCTCACATATTGTGACGGTAACACCATTAAGTGTAATATTGTATACACATGGAAATTCACCTATGATTATGGCATACATAATCAAACGTTTTAATGAAACCACATAATGTCGTGTGTTATCAAGCATTCAAACGATGGAATTTAAATGTAATTGTAATTGTATTTGATCATATATGATATTTAGAGAGTCATTTCGGTTATCATTCAGTTATGATTTTATATTATAAGTGACTCATTTTGTTTTGATGGTCCGAATGTTATTTCATTTACGTAAAGAAAATTAATTTAATCCGTGCGTGGTTTTCCATATCGGTTATGAATTAAAACATTGAATCAAATGAGTCAATAACAATTTCGATGACGCAAAATCATCAGAAATAATTATGAATTTGTAATTAATTTAGTTTTATGATGCGCCAAATAATTGCATATTAATGAATTAATTACGTTTGTTTAGGATATGGCGGCAGCTACATTTATGGCAACAGCTACCACTGTGCCAGAACTATTTACCAATACGATAGCGACATTTATAACTGAATCGGATATTGGTGTTGGCACTATAATTGGTTCTACGTTGTTTAACACATTGGGAGTGGCTGCAATCGCTGGTTTAGCCTCCGTAAAGGTAAACTTGAACATCTATTACATATTAAATTGATTTGTAATTAATTTTGTAAAATTTTTTCCTGTTTTTGTTTTTTTTTTATTTTCATTCACGAAAATATTATCCAGCCAGTTCAATTAAATTGGTGGCCGATCACACGAGATTCCATTTATTTTTTAATCAATGTTTTTATTCTAATGATCTTTACATGGGACAATAAAATTGATTTGTATGAATCAATTATAATGGCGTGTCTAGTGATTGTTTATTACATAATAATATTTCAAAGTCCTCGTCTTAGTCGCTTTGCCAGAGGCTATGTGGAAGATAAATGGTTGTGCTTTCATCCCGATAAACGAAGATCGTATAGTAATTACAATGCAATTTCAGTGATTCAATACAATGTTACCAATGTTTATTCATTATTCATTTTAGATGTGCGTAAGCCACAAGAATCTCCAGCTTGTTCGGATCCCAATGAGGCACAAAATGAATTTTATTTTGATAAAAGTTCTACGAATATCTTTATAATACCAACAGGAAATGATGCTCAACAACAAATTAGCAGTAAGAACGATTAAAAGCTATACAAATTCAATTAAATGAAAGTGATCGATCATGTGTTAATGTGTGTTTCTTGTTATTAGATGAGAAATCAGAGACAATCGATAAAACAAATGAAGGCTTATGGAGATTACCGCATGGTAGTAGATGGCTTAAAATTTGGTGGTTTTTTGTGTTTCCAATTAAATTTTTATTACATTATACAATACCGAATCCAGTGACTCATCGGCGATTTTATCCATTGACTTTCTTACTTTGCATATGCTGGATCGGTGTTAATACTTACATGATCACCTGGATGATTACAACCATAGGTGAGAGGGTGAATCCTTTAGGATTAAGAATAATTCGGGTGATTAACGTTAAGCTTTCTTTTACAATTTCGTTTAGGTACCACCATTTCAATTCCTACTATCTTGATGGGTTTGATATTTTTGGCAGCTGGATCATGTATGCCCGAAGGAGTGTCTAGTGTCATTATGATACGAAAAGGTATATGATAGTTTATCATTGTTATATGGGGTATATTGTAATACTAAATGGCCTATAAAATGCCAATTAAAAACAAAGAGAAATGAGTGCAGTCCAGAATAATTCAGTTATAACTGAACTTAAATTCAATGATTTAGCGTTTTATCTTGAGTTATCAGACAATTAATGTTGATAAAGACAGTTTATAGCTAAGTCAACCGAATGTATCACCGATAAGTGAAGATCTTATCAGAGGATTTGGAAGCCTATGAGTTATGAGTACAATTTTTTTTTGATTCATGATTGATAATGGCACCGTTAAGTAAATCGATTCTGTGATTTCTTTGTTATCAATTAGATATTATTGATGATGATCACCAATCTCTAAAATGAAATTAATGTGACTCATTGATCGTCTGATTTGATCATACCGACTGATACATAATTTGTCATAAGCACGTGTTGCTAACCGTCTATAAAATGTGAATTGTAAAGATATTGAATCCATTATAACGAACTTTTATTGTATTTCAACTTCAGGTGAAGGAGGAATTGGTGTATCTAATTCTTTAGGTGCAAATTCATTGGCTATACTGATGTCACTGGGTTTGCCATGGCTTGTTAAGAATGTAATAAATGAAGTACAAGGAAGACCCGCTAATATTCCAATATTAGCACCAAATATAGAATATACTTTGCTTCTGTTACTGGCTGCTCCGATAATTCTTTACATTGTTATTGTCATTTTCAGATTTCGTCTAAAGAAAATTGTTGGATTTATACTATTATGTGGACATTTGATAATCTTAGTGGTTGCCATACTTATCCAGTTTGGTATTTTAGTACCATTAAATGGTGATTCTTGTTAGCAAACGATGGGTTCAATTAGACCGAAATTTTCCATTATAGATAATATCAGTTTTTGTTATCCATCATAAATCAATTTCGTTTGAAAACAATTTGAAATCAAATCAATCATTACCTCAGTTTTTTTTTATTTAATTTAGTTAATCCAGCAATTTTCTTATTGGAAAAATTATACTTGCGGGACATCAAACATAGTGAATCGTATAGTCCATAGTGAATAGTAAATAGAAATTTTTTATAAGAGTAATATATTTTCAAATTCATTTCAAGATGATCCAGAATATATTTTACACGTTTATTATGTAGATCTAGATATGATCATTTACCCAAGTGCAAATAATAATAAGCGATTACCAAAAATATCAATTGACTAGTCGGCTCTTGTTAGCATTGTCTGAAAAAAAGTATTATAAATTTGTTTTTAATAAGTTTTTTTTTTAAATATTTCATTGTAACATTGATTGTATATGAATAAAACAAAATTAATTATAAGAGACGGATCTTCTTATTTATTTCATTGATAATTTTTACTGAATCAGAATGACACTACGCCGTTAGAGATCTAAACAAATTATGGGCCATTGATAAGAGCCAATAATACAATAAGTCGATATAAACTGGTAGGATTTGTATAATAATCCCTCTGGTTGATACCATCCGGCCAGGTCTATAAACCAATAAAGTATTTATAGGAGACCTTCTGATCAATAAACTGGTCAAATCAAACCCGACACTCCAAGGGAACAGACTATATTTTGACCACTGTTCAAAATATCTTATATAAAAAGGATTTGTTACATTAACCATTTACAGTCTTGCTGATATTTAGTTTAACTGCAGAGCTGGATAAATTACAATTTTTAGTTGAAAGAACTTTTAAAAAAAGTGAAAGTGATTCTGATCATTCTGGGCTAAAATCCCGCATGGATTTACAATTTGAATAAGTCATTTCTTATTTAAAAAATATACTGAGATTGAGTAGTAATTATAAAGAGTGAAATTTGTGAAAGTTAATCATCGTATAATTCTCTAATAGAGTCTAAATATTCGAGGATAGATTTCGTTATTGAAAATTATAAAATTGATGGTTACAATTATGAAAAGAGCTGACAAAATTGCCTTGTTACTGTTTGTGATCAGTAACTTTGCACTTTTTACTTATGGCGATATTCTGAAATGTAATATTCATCGAATTATTTAACTAAATGAGAATAATAAAATTAATGAAAATTGAAATATTACTCTAGCTGAAATAAATGGATCAAATGAAATTGAAGAAACCGATTCAATTACGTCAATTGCACTAAATCGCGTACATGATTGGAGTGAGTTATTCTTTATTCATGGCTATCCATATTTGCCAAAGGAAACCCCATTGGAGGTACGTTTAGCCATCGAGGACAACACTTGGCACTGGTATCCGTGGCGTCCAACAAATGTGGATTTAATAACAGCTGACGATGAATTCATTTGTCCACCAGGATCATCAATTGATGATTTTCCAGAAGATATTTTCACTAGTAATTATCGGTTTTATTATAATTACATGCGATTTTATTTTAATTTCAGAATTCTTAATTCACAGATGAACAACGATTGAATGGAGCTATTATTTTACATTTCATATGTGCATTGTATTGTTTCACTCTGTTGGGCATCTGTATAAATAATTATTTCATCCCATCAATCCAGATTATTTGTGATCTTCTTGGAATCCCTCCAGTAAGTAATCAAAATTGGGTATTTTTTAAGAATTTAGAATTTATTAAATTTCGAGATGGAATTGTCTCTTTGAAGATTCACTTAAAACGTGTGCGATTGAATGGCTCGTGATTTGATAAAGCTTCGGTTACGCTAATGTGATTTATTTATTTTTTTCTTTCAAATCTTTATCAGTTAAATCGAATACCGCAGTTGATAAATATTATGTACAAGATTTAAGCATTTAAATACTGAATTATGTTTTTCAAATGGTATTTTATCGTTTGATTCTTGTAGGATGTAGGTGCTGCTGTTTTTATGGCTACAGGTACAGCTATGCCTGAACTGTTTGTAAACATTATCAGTACATTTATCGCTGATTCTGATATGGGAATTGGTAATATCATTGGATCGTTGATGTTTAACTTGCTTGGTGTTGCTGGTATATCATGTTTCTTTGCCGTGAAGGTAAGTTTGGATAAATTGAAAAAATTACAAGTAATGATAGGAAACAATAAATGAATTCCTTTTAGACAATCTACTTAGATTGGTGGCCAATCACTCGAGATTCTACAATGTTTGCATTCAACGTTAGCTTCTTAATTGGTTTCGCATGGGATGGTAAAGTGTACTGGTATGAATCCATGGTACTAGTCATATTGATTCCAATCTATTATCTGGTAATGGTATTCAATAGAAGAATTCAAGGTTTTGTAAAGAATTTAGTTGAAAATCGAATGGGATGTTGTAAGCAAAATTCATATGGTAAGATAAAATAATTTTATTAAATTATGAGAAATGAATAACTTTTTGTTCAATAACTTTTTAGATTTGAATAAGGAGCACACTGTAGAAATACAGAATAGTACAGATCCAGCATCACCACCAGTTAAATCCCTGGACAATGATAGAACTGATGTTGAAGCTAGGACACAGACAAGTAGATAATGAATATAATTATCTAATATGAATTGTATTAATTTTTCAAATATTCAATTCTAGCTGATATTAAAAATCCATCAATAAATGAAGAACCAGTACAGAGTTTGAATGTTAAAACTCGACTATTTGAAGTACCCAGGAGTTGTCTGCATGTTTCGTGGTGGCTCTATACCTGGCCAGCTCGTTTATTATTGTTTATTACTGTACCAAATCCTAAGAGATACAAGAAACTATTTCCTCTAACATTCTTGGTTTGTATCATTTGGATTGCTCTAGTCAGTTATATGATCTTCTGGATGTTAACGGTTATAGGTAAGATACATTATAATTGTTAAAGTATACCTTACTAATCATTTTATTCGTAGGATATACATTGAACATTCCAGAATCAGTTATGGGAATGACATTCTTGGCTATTGGAGGTTGTACATCGGAGCTTTTAACTGCTGTTATTATGGCGCGAAAGGGTATAACTAATATGAAAATTAAACATTAATTGAATTGAATATTCATTATTTAAATATTTTAGGTGATGGTTCATTTGGTGTATCCAATTCTTTGGGTGCAAGTACATTGTCCATCCTCCTTTCTCTTGGTATGCCATGGTTCTTAAGATCAGTGATTGATAAATCTAGAGGAGATAAAGAATTCGTTATGATTGATTCGTACGGTATTCAATGGACAATTTTATCATTGCTTGGTGTAGTTTCAACACTATATTTGGTAGTATCATTGTCTGGCTATAAATTGAAGAAAAAAGTTGGCATTCTATTGATATTTGGATATTTATGTTTCCTTACATTTGGTGTTTTGGTTGAAATGGATATTTTGATACCATCGGGTAGACCGTGCTAACATATTTTTGTGCTGCGTAAAACACTAATTGAATAAGAATATGAATTAATGTTTTATATAGGGATTACTGGCCATGTGAACATTTAAGTGAACAAAGTCCCCGTTGATCGGAGACCTTAGGAAACGTATATAGATATTAATGTTTTGTGATAAGAAATCCCATTGATATTACGTTTATTTTTCTTTGCCTTACACTTACGATAAACGAAAACGAAAATAAAATCACATTAGATATTAGAAGCATGAAATTATTATACATTGTACATTTTATTCATAATTGTTTAAATAAACATATTCTCATAGATGATTTTTTATAAGATCAGATTGTCTTTACTCATTAATTATTTTAGTTAATTATAAAAAATTTATTTAAAAAAGTCTTTAATCTCATGAGCCATTTAAGTAGAAATTGTGTACTGGTATGGATTAATATTTGAATTATGCCATTATGACGGAATTTCATTCATCCAGTTTAATGATCACTAGTTAGGATTAATTAGGCAATTCTTGTGCAATTCTATCACTTGAGTATAAATGACGTATACAGATACCAATTGATTGACTAATATCGCTTTCCGGAAATAGATATTCCTAGATCAGGAGTGTTTAATAAATTCCCATGAATAATTGTTTGGCTATTTATTGAATTTGCAAACAATTCATTTAAGAGCATTGCCATAAAATAGATTGAAATTTTATTTTTAACAATATCGATTTATTTGAACAACATTGTTTCAATATAATCGTCGTTGATTCGTTGTGAGTATTTTTACTGTTGAAATAAATTACTTTATTTGTAGTCTAGCTTAAGAAAGGATTAAAATTGTCTTCTCCATAATAAACGATAAGAAATTGATCCATTGATAAAAAATACAGTCATTGTGATTGGTAATAACATAGCATTGGTATGTTTATATGTTAAGAAAACTGTGGTTGGATACACGAGAGCTTTCACAGATAAGAATTCAACGATATTCGAAGCTTCAATTTATTTGCTTACAGGTGGTTGTGATCGATTCGTTATATTTATGTAAAATTTTGGTACTAAATTCTAAAAATTCTCATCGAACTTTAAAAAAAAAAATTGAAGGGTTTCTGAATGTTTGTAATTATAAATAGGGTATGGTTTGGGGAAATATTGGCAGAGANACAGATAAGAATTCAACGATATTCGAAGCTTCAATTTATTTGCTTACAGGTGGTTGTGATCGATTCGTTATATTTATGTAAAATTTTGGTACTAAATTCTAAAAATTCTCATCGAACTTTAAAAAAAAAAATTGAAGTGTTTCTGAATGTTTGTAATTATAAATAGTGTATGGTTTGGAGAAATATTGGCAGAGTAAAGTGTTCTTTGGTCGTGTGAAGTTCTCTAAATTGCAATAAAAATTCTATTTTGGATTTAAATAGTTAAAAATTGAGTTTTGTTAATATTCCAGTAATTTCTTGCGAATAAAGTGGATAAATAATCAATAAAAATATTAATTTCAATAATTCATACATCAAATGTAGCCGAACCGTGATTTTATAGGCATTTTAAGTTTTTTATGGTCCAAAAGAAAACATATTACACTCAGTGATTTATTGTGCTCTCAAGATGATTGTCGTTTCGATAATATTTAGTGTTCGGTTATTTATTGATAATATTTGATTTACAACAACTAATTTATTGATACTATCAATATACAATTATTCGTTGGATTGTGAGAAATAAAATACAGTGAAGTGGTTTTCAATTATTTTCTTAAACAATATTACTGAAAAATTGAAAGAAAAATTAAGTGGTGTTCAATTCAATTAACTACCAAAGAAAATTCTATAAAATTACAATGGAATCTAAAGGTAAAAGTGTATTATTAGTGATTTTGTTACTTGGATTCATAAGATTTGGCGATGGAATTTATTTACCAGATGGTAAAAATACTTTGAATTTAATTGGAAAATTAATTGGGAATTTATTGAAAATGAATTTCATACAGGAGGTGACCAAAAAGACACTAACCATTCCGTAGATGATGATCTACAGACGATGACTGTTAGTGCTGCTCCTGATTTATCGGATTTATTTTTCATGCATGGATATTCATTTTTACCAGCCGATACACCGATGAAAATTCGTTTGGCATTAGAAGAGAATACTTGGCATTGGTATCCGTGGAGACCAACATCCGTTAAAATAGTTAATAATCCTGAACTAGAGGAACGATCACGAGATTGTCCTCCGGGTTCTTCAATTGATGACTTTCCAGATGACCTTTTTACGAGTATGCACCAAAATCACTAAGCGTTCTTGTGTTTTATTGTTATAATTTAATTAGAGAATATTAATTTTTCACAGACGAACAGCGTCTTAATGGTGCCATTATCCTTCATATAATATTTGCGATTTACTGTTTCACACTATCAGGAATGTGCATCAATAATTATTTTATCCCATCGATTCAGATAATCTGTGATCTTCTTAAAATACCAGCGGTAAGTAAAAGTTATGAAATACGGGTGAAACTGAATTTTCTTTTGCTGAATACTTAAATCAATTTGAATTAAGTGATTTAAATTAAAAAATAAAATCGGGGTATTTTTTGTAAATCCGTTTAAAGGTGATTATGTTATGAAAATCATTTTATTTTTAGTGTTATCTAAATTACATTGCATTAACTTCTATTAGACTAGCTGGTCAAGAAATAGCATTTAGTTATGTTCGTAATTTCATTGGTCGTGTGATTAAAATGATAACAGTATGTAGGTATTCATGCAAATATAGCATGAGACATGGGCTTACATTGTTGAGCTCGTCTTAACTTTGATAACAAAAAAAAATATAAGAAATACGGTTTCTTATCAAATCAATTAAATATCAATGTGTTATTATTAGTAGCCCAAAAACCACATTGATTGAATCAAATCGATTATTTATACCGTTGGATTTCTAATTAACCATTATATAATGTCTTTAATTCATTTTGGATCCATTCATGTTTGAATCAATGTTTCATTTTGTTGATTTACAACGTGTAATAACTGATCCTATTGGCGTCATATCAATCATGTTTCTGGGGATTAATAATGATCATGCGGAATTGTTTTATGATTAAAAATGAACAACACTAATATTGCATATAGTAAATGATTCATTGAAAACATTTTTTTATTAATACAGGATGTTGGAGCTGCAGTGTTTATGGCAACTGGTACGGCAATGCCGGAATTGTTTGTCAATATCATTAGTACATTCTTGACGGAATCTGACATGGGATTGGGAACTATTATTGGATCATTAATGTTTAATATTCTCGGTGTAGCTGGTATTGCATGTTTTTTTGCTGTTCACACAATAAATTTAGATTGGTGGCCAATTACCCGTGATTCAGTCATATTTGCGGTCATCGCTAGCTTTCTAATTGGATTCGGTTGGGATGGTCGAATTGAATGGTACGAATCTATGATCCTGGTGATATTAATCATCTTCTACTATGGACTGATGATATTTAATGCACGACTTCAACGTGGAATTCGTTATTTATTAGAAGATCGATTGGGTTGTTGTGCAAACATAGCTATCTGTATGTTATTTCATAAAAAATTGATATTACATTTTAATCTTCTAATGATTGTTTCATGTTTAAAAAATGTCTATAGATTCCCAAAAAGAAGACACTATCACAGAAAAATTTTCTAGCAATGGAGCTTCAGTAATCCCAGCAGGAAATGGTGACGCGGAAAAACCAATACCCGCAGTTAGTACAAACAATGGTAAATTACGCATATTATGCTGTAATGAATCAAATCTATAATTAACTTAATATTGATAATAGTTGATCCAAAACAAGCGTCAACAGAAAATGACGAAGGAGAAAATTCACTTGTCATCAAAACCAGATTATTCGAGGTTCCACGATCAGTATTACATATTTGCTGGTGGTTATACACCTGGCCAGCACGATTTTTGCTATTCATTACAATCCCTAATGCAAAACGATACAAAAGATTATTCCCGATCACATTCATTATGTGTATTGTTTGGATTGCAATTATTAGTTACTTAATCTTTTGGATGTTGACTATTATTGGTTAGTGAATATGATCCATAGATATGAAGCTTATAATCTAATAATTATTTTACCTATAGGATACACGTTCACTATTCCTGAATCAGTAATGGGATTGACATTCCTGGCAATCGGTGGTTGTACTCCTGAACTTCTAACAGCATCAATAATGGCTCGAAAAGGTGATAATATACAGCTCGTATAACTGTGTGATTTGTAAAATTAATATTAATATTTAAATAAGGTGACGGATCGTTTGGCGTTTCAAATTCATTGGGTGCCAGTTCATTAGCTATTCTCCTGTCCCTTGGTTTGCCGTTTATGCTGCGTTCAATAATCGATAAGGCGCAAGGATTGCCACAATACGTTTACGTTGGAACTTATGGAATGCAATGGATCTTATTAACACTACTCGGTGTTGTTGGTTCCCTTTATTTGGTCATTTCATTGGCTCGATATACTCTAAGGAAAACAGTCGGTTTTTGCTTACTGTTCGCTTACATAGTGTTTATAACATTTGCAGTACTTGTCGAAGTCGATATATTCTTCCCATCTGGTAGGGATTGTTGATGCACCCTATCGAATATTTAACTAAATTAAGCTAGAGATTACCTAGAACATAATACATATGTATTGAAATGTTCAATAGACTTGTGATCCATGATGATATTAAAGTTTCATAATAAGAAATAAATTTTATACACAAATATTTGACCTATATTGAGTTTATCATACAATAGTAATAAACAAATTGATTTTAACGAATTGAGATTATAATTTAGTTTAATAAATCATCTAACCAATCCTGAAGATCTTCGGTTTCCTCTTTCTTTATGTTTGCTTGTTCCAATTTTTTATTAGCTCGTAAACTACCATCGCCCACATTGGACTGTATTGATTTATCACGTTGTGTAATAGAACAATCTTCTCTAAAAGGTATTCCAAGGATTTCATCCAATTCATCTTGTTGCTTTTTTGTTTCTTCAGACAAAAGTTGAAGAATTTTTTTATTTGGATCACATGACGAAACTGTACTGCTGGTAGCTGAATTATCTTTTATAATCTTATCTCTGTTTTGTTCTTCTTCATACATTTCCTCAGCCTTTTTCTTATACGGTTTTGTGTTCTCGAACATAATTCGTTTTTCATTATCAGTCAATAGTTGAGAATCGAAATCGGCGCTGAACAATTCATGGAATGGAACAGAACGAAGGCAATTATTTAGGTAGGTTGTATCCAAATTGAAAATATCATCACGACAATCAGATAATGTTTTTAAATTCTCCCATTCTTTTTCATTTCGAAAGTAGAATGAAGCTCCCGTTGAGGAAGGTGCTTCTAGTATGGCGCGAAAATCTGCAGCTTTTGTATTTAGATAGTCTTCTTTAGCCTCCAGAGGTTCTACATAGCGATCCCAATTATTGGGCAAATTATATCTATTATCGGTCTCACTGGAAACAGAGTTACCCTCTGCATTTGCTTGTCGATTTCGTTTGTGACCAACCTTCTCCTTTTTCTTTCGTTGGGATCTACAATTAGAAATAGAAGATGATAAATTTGAAACATTGGACGTAATTGAATCTCCAGACCTGGCGTGTTGTTTATCCATTGTTGATGCAACAGGGCTCTTAGTTAGCTAAATAAAAGATTCACTGCCAGATAAACTTAGTCCCAGTTTCCCTTTATTATTCACTTTCTATTAGGTAAATACCACAATCACCACTACTTGCAATCGGTAAGTGTGATTCACGTGCGACGAACTGTTTACATCTAATGTTTATCATCAGCTGATTGATAATAACTGTTTGTTTGACAGCACCTAAATGTAAACATCGCAAGTGCACGAAAAATTGGCATTATTTTGATAAAAGGTCACTTCGTTAAAGTTTAATTAGTTTAACCTGACGATAATGGACATCCTGGGGTCAATTTTGAATTCGATGGATGGCCCACCTGCGGCCAATGAGAAGCAGAAAGAACTCCTCAAAAGTAAGCGAACTCTTTAGGACCATAAATGGATAATCTCGATATTTAATGCGACTATAATTGCAGAACAAAAGGAGGAAGCTGAGAAGCTAAAAAACAGAGAAAAAGCTGAGTTACTGCGATTCCGTAAATTCGTAGAGGAGAGAATTGGTAGATTTTTAAAGGACGAGCAAAGACGGGATCTACCCTTTCAGCCATTGGATAAATTTTACAGAAATGTGATGTTAGTATGATTCAGTTTCATATATCTGATTACTTAATAAGTATTTATCAATTGTAGACATGATGTTGCTGAGGTTGCTGGTCTGGTTGCAATGAGTTTCGGTCAAGATGGGATCGATAGATATACAGTAATTTACAAAAAGGAAACGATGCCATCCGAAGATGAAATAGAAGCACGACGCAATGGTGAAGTCTGGAGTCCACAAATAGCCAAAGAATATGCCAGAAAAGTGAGCTAAATGCTTTGCGTGGAGACAGTGAATCTAATTATAATTTGATTATTTAAACGTTATAGAGAGAAGCTAAGGTAATGGAAGAAGCTGCATCCGCGGAGGAAGTGGGCAGAGAAGTAGTGCCAACCACAAACTACAAGGACAAGTATGTTCACTTGATTGGACGCGAAGCTGCACTGGAAGCGGCTAGAAAGACCGAATCAAACGTCTCATATGGCTTCGGTAAGTAATCTTTGAAGTTTATTTTGTTCTTGACTTAGTTTTGGCTTCGATGATTTTAGTTCCGAGCGAAAATAAGAAGGATATTCGTTCAATAGAACAGACAATGGCCGATATCCAAGCGAAAAAGCGTCTTAAATTGAGCCAATCGGATAATGCTCAGCCTTCGAGTTCAGCTGATTAGTTCCCTAAGTCAATATCCTTAAGGATCAATATAAGATCCGTAAGGGAGCCAGATATTGAGGTTGATATGTTTTCAATATGCAACAAATTATAATAATTTTAGTACTGTACGATTGAAGGAATAACATCGGGAATTCCTTCCAGTGTCTTAGATGCTCTTAATTTAATAATGGTCTCAAACTATGAATGTAAGCTGAACAGTAAATTAAAACAGTGTTATGTACATGCTGTTTACTTGAATTAATTAAAATTAGGACAATTTAAATATTTAATCAATTAGCGTAAATTTATTTTAAACTTTACTGAAAACTGTTGCACCGACAGTAGATATGTATTGGATATACACTGGGAGATTTGTAGTTAGTCTATTGATCACCAATAGCAGCACTGTATTCCAAATATTTTACCGAATTTTACATTCATTCTGCATTTTAAAGTAATTTCGTAATAATTCATTAAAACTAAATAGTAAATTTGGAGGAATATGTTGAAATTATAGAGATCAAACATTAAATAAATGGAAAATGGCAGTCATAGATTACTTAGTAGCTGCTGATCGTAGACTACAATCGAATGGTACGAATGACATGTACGTGATTGTCAATAAATACGTGAATTGTAAACTCCAAAATAAAAACATAGATTTTCTCAGAAAGAAGTAAAGGCATATAGCAAGTCGATTAATATAATTAATATAAAATACAAAATTTTTAGAAAGAAGATAATCATAAATTAATATTATTATATTAATATTAATTACATTAATATTAAGCACAGTGCTACAGTGAATTAACACACAGAATACATGAAATTCCGCAAGGGTAAATTATCGTCATTCAGAGTTGTGTTATTGTCTTGTAACTTATTACGTATTAGTTAGGTCGTAGTTTAATGGAGTGAGAACAAGTGGATAATTTTCTTTGTATCGTTTTATTCCCTCAGATAGAGCCAGAACAATCTGATTGAGTACTGATTCGATAGTTGTAGCAGGATGGCGGACAGAATGCCAGAGTTACGGCCAGAGGCAGCATTGGCCACCTCCAGCCAGACGACACTATCCAATGTAAAGATTGGACACTACATTTTAGGTAAAACATTGGGTATTGGCACCTTTGGCAAGGTCAAAATGGGAGAGCATCAACTCACTCACCACAAGGTAGCAATTAAAATCCTTAATCGTCAGAAAATCAAGAATCTGGACGTGGTTGGTAAAATTCGGCGTGAAATCCAGAATCTAAAGTTGTTTCGACACCC